>JAUZNK010097910.1:0-12069 GCA_035046665.1 Euphysa ruthae
AAAATATGAAAGAAACTAAGATACCAATGGTGGATAGGTATAAGTAGATAACTTTAAATTACATGAATTCAAAGTATCGCATTTTGAAAAAACTAAACACGCATACTTTAAATAATATTTTTTGCAACATAATTTTGGCATAAACATGACATATTTTAATAAAAAACTCGGGTAAAAATTTTTTTTGAATCAAATCGAAAATATTTACGGACCAGGGCTGTTAAAATTTTTAAATAACCGACAAAACAAAATAATCAAGGTACATGAAAAAATTCTTGAAAAAAAATAAGAAATGACAAGAAATTAAGTAAAAAAAAATAACTTTCTCAGAAAACCTGGATTAAAAAATACACAATTTCTTGAGAAGTGAAGCACAATTTCTTGATAACTGAAATAAAAGATTATCTATAAAGAAGTACTGAAATAAGACGAAACTTCTTAATAAGAATTGAAATAAAAGATGATTTCTTTTGAAAAACTGAGATAAATAAGTTTCTAGAGAAGGACTGAAGTAAAGTTAGTTCTATAGAGAGAAAATCAAAAAATGTGATTTTCCGAAGAAAGATAATTTCGATAAGTTTTTCCAAATAGTTGACTTGAGATAACAATCACAAATATTTTCAAACTGTATATTTAGCGTTAGTTAATAACATAACACTAGAACGTATAATAGCTATAGATAAAATAAACTCAGGTCTAATTAATATATACTTTTTTTTTTTAACAAAGCATAAAATTAAAATTAAATTAAGGAGGCAACACACAATTTCTAAAAAAAAGGAAAAAAAAAAATTATTTACAGCACGTACAGCTGTACGAATTCACATTCCGAATTTTAATTTTCTGGTTGAAAGAAATGGTATTATGACATTGTCATTGGGAAGATTACTTCAACTTAAGCATTCTTTAAATTGATGGCAATTGGTGCCATAAGTAATTGTACGAGCTACAGGTATTTTAACTAATCAAGTGGAACATAAGTTATAATTGACAGCCTTACGACAAAAGATATCGTAAAGTAGCTTCGGACCACTCTGATGCAGCGTTTTTAACATCTCGCCCTTTAGAAACTGGAGGTGTCTAGTATGAATGCTGCAAATGTTATCAAATCTCAAAAGCTCATCTAGACTTAGACGTGTCATCATAAACAGTTCACAGAGCAACTTTATGCGTTCATTGGACAATATAAGAAGTATGGTAAAATATAGGCATTTAAAATTGTTTTAGCTTGAGATGTATTCGATGCATGCCTTATTCTTATTAGAAGACATGTTTTATTATTTCCTTTCTTGCAAACTCTTTTTATGTGAGAAGAAAAATTTAAACGAGAATCAATGATAATATCTTATAATTCTACTTTTTCCAAAAGCAAAATCCTCAAACCAAAAATAGAAAATCTACTGGTGTTTTGACCTAGAAACAATAGCTGGAATTTTCCTGGATTGACTACCACAGAGTTAATTTGAAATAAACAATTTAAACGATGATGATCGTCCATCAACTGTTCACAAATATTTTCAAAAGATGTGCCACACATCTGATGTAACACGTGTTACATCAGCGAAAACAAATTTCTGTTTCAAGGATGAAAAAAAAATATAATGGATAAACATGTTAAATAAAAGTGAACCTAGAATAGAGCCTTGAGGTACACCTAGTACAATTTCAATCCATTTGCTAAAGACAGGACCAATTTTAACCCTTTGTTTTCTTCCAGTTAGGTAACTGTTTAGAAATGCTAGGCTTTCCCACAAAAAACAGTATGCATGTAATTTTAAATAAAAAAGATCGTGAGGAAGGCAATCATAAGCTTTAGAAAGATCCATTAGTATTGCACCTACAACACCTTTTTTATCTAGACAGTTTTACCACCATTGCAAGAGCCTTAACAAAGTATGTTGAGTAGAAAATCCTACCAAATTTCTGTAAAATAAAAAAGTACCCACGAGGAAATTTGCTAACCTAAAATCATCCTCTAGCAAAATAAACCGTCTGCACTAGACACTAAACTATTATTTGCCATTTTATGCAGTGAATTGAGAAATTCAATTTCTGGACCATCCTATAAATGCTTGTGGCTTGACGCCCAGTACCGATGATATTCTTAAAATCGCTGGCATTTAAGATAATTTGACTAAAACAGATCAAAATTTCATGGGAAAAAATTTAAAATGCCATTTTTCGAACAAATGTTAATCGGGGCTAAGGGCAGTGCCTCGATGAAATTCTTAAATTACCTATTTGGCAAAATAATCAAAACTAATATTTTTACCACCTTTTAACAACATTTAAACTTCCGAAGCAGTAATGAGAATTAAAAACTTCATTAGCCAACTAAAAATATAATTTTCAAAGATTTAAAACTTTTGCTTTTTCTCTCCAGCTAAATTATTAACTCTTTTAAAAATATAACAGTTTGAGAAAAAAGTTTTAGGGACAAATGTAAAGGCTTGGACTATTTCCTTGACACTTACCATAACTCTGACCTAATGAAAAATATCACCAGCTGCATTCTAGAATATTTTGCATCACACAGACTTTATTGACGTACTTTCTCTTATCGAAAGATGACATCAAATTTAGCCCGAAAAGGCAATGTAACATGTAATTTCCAGTCAAATTCAAACTGCTTCCATCTCCCAGGTAATGTGTGAGAATTGAACCTCATCTTTTAATTACCAGGGTATTCAATGGAAAACGTTTAGAAAAAAAAACACTTCAAAATTAAGTTTTCAGGGTATTAAGTCATTCTCAGAAATTTTATTCAAAACCATGAAATATTTTTTGATTTTTAAATTCTTACAGACGTTCTTAATCTTATCTTAGCGTCAGTAATTCATCAACCAAACCAGAAATTTATGCATGCTTCCAAAGTCAACAAAAAACTTATATCTTAGATAGACGTCTCAACAATTTTCATAGACTTTGTGAAAATAAAATATTGAAGCCATACCTACAGCAGGTGCATACCCATCATGTTTGTGAGAACGTAGACTTTAATTAACTGCATCTAACATGATATCATTTGGAATAAGATTTCCAAATACTGTAGGATCACCTAAACAAATAATAAAAAGTAAATCACCTGAATAAAAAAGTAAGTCTAGATAACAAACCAGGAACAAAAATTTCTGGCAGGTTGCCATATGTACTAAAAAATCTTAAATGGCCCTACCTACTAAACTTTAAAAACCAATATAAATTTCAAATTTCAAAATATTTGTTTCTTTTTAAGCCAAAAATATCCTGGTCTCAGGTGCAATATTGAAAAACAAGAATTTCTTTCAAAATTAAAACTTCGTGCTTAATTTGGGCATAAAAAAGTTTTGGAGGGAAGTGAGCACCTAGACGAGTGAACCAATCGGTTAATGAACATGGTCAATTTATAGGACCTTGTAAGCTTCATTAGGAGTACAACAATTAGTGCATTAATTCAAGACTAAGAAAACTTTCCAAACAAATTTCAAGCAATAGATAGGGGAAATCCAAATAGAAAAACTACCATTATTTAGGTACAGAATAATTAAATCATCAGTTGGAGACAGAAGAGGAGACATCAAGAATAAAAAAATAAATAAACAAAAATGGCATGGTTGGAAAAAATAGTTAAATATATAAACAATATTTGCAAACTAGACCAAAACAGGGGATACATGGAAGATGAATATTACTCAGCGATACCTAATATTTCTATTTTAAGGCCTTTTTTTTCACTTTAAAAATACTTTATGCACTTTTGAGCAGGTAGGTTAACAAAAAATTTTATATAACTTTTAAAAAACTAGTATTAACAATTATGTCTGCTAGTTGCATTCAAGTTCTTTTCTAAAATACCTGGAACTTAATTTCAATATGTCTCATCATTTATATTTTATGACAACTCGCAGAATCCTAAAACTTAGCTTAATAACAACAACCATCTTCACTATGTAAAATTATACAAATCCAAATTTTAAGAAAAATGTTATAATGAAAGTCAAGTCTACCTATTGATAAAGATATCGGTTGGTACATTGGGTTAGGTTTGATATTCATTTGGTCAACAATTCTTCGGACCGGATTCACCGTTCTCTGAGCCATTTTTGAAGGACCAATACTCCAAGCGCTCTTTTCGTCACTATTTGATGCAGCAGTTGGTGCCATGATTACGATATTTAGTCACAGCTGAAAAATAAATAATTTCATTCTCAATTCTTAAATTGGAACTTGAATACTTTTCAAGTAAAAGTAAGTAAAAGAAAAGTAAGAAAAATATTTTTTTTATTTTTGGGCCATAAATTTGGTCGAATTCTAAAAAAAAAATTTTCTGCACATGGTCATATAGTTCAAAAGGATCCTCCTTTTACCCTCTAACCTCACGCAAAAAATCAAACGATTGGATTTGCAGAAAAGCACAAAAACCTATTTATAGGTTCGATATGGCCTGAATTCAGGCTAAGGCAAATTTTTTGGAAAAACCAAGCTTCTTCGCTTCCTACACCTTATTAACATCTAACATCATGCAAAAAAATAGAATAACCTAATTAACTGTTTCCAAGAAAAAATTTAACAGACAGAGACCGCACGTATGTAACAATATACGCGATCAGAAAGAGGCTCTCCTCTTATGCAAGTGGCCCGAAAAGTAAAATATCACATCATTTAGGCATACATCAGGAATATTTTTTTAATTGAATAATTTTGATATAAAGTTGTTTATCTTATAGGTGGTTTCTAAAATAAATAAACTATCATTGATAATTATGCTGAATTTATTTACTGAACGACTTTTTTTTTTGTTTTTCTCATTAATACATATATTATGAATTTCGGACACAATACGAGGACAGACATACACCATCTAAGTCCTGCAATAATATGCTGCTAAAAATTAGATGGCGGTTTCAACGTAAACGCAGTCATCAAGTGGGCTCGGACCACATGTTTTTTCACTACGGTTTCCGTAATTAGGGTCCTTAGACTACTCGCCATGGATCCACAAACTGAACCCTTAAACAAATATAGAAAGAACATTAATTAAAAACGGATGAATACAACTTTTAGACATATAAACAGGTAAAAAAATTTCGAAAAATCAATCCAAAAGAAATGCTCGATCGCGCTTGCGCACCTCACACTCGTCAAAGCTTCTACTAGGCTCAAAATATCGAGCATCTTGTTTCACTTGTAAATCTATTTAGGCGGAGCATATGTAGCCTGTGTAAAACTTCTCTTAGGTGGGCCTTTTTGAAAAGTTATCTTATCACAATACTTGACAATCTATAACTCATAGCAGTTTCAGTCATGGTCTGAAATTATGATTCAATTTTCTGTGTGTTAAATTTTTGCTGCTTTTTTCTGTCTCCAATCTTTACTTATTTTAAATAACTAATTTTATGAAGGAAAAAGATGTCACAAGTGTTTTAGCATATCATCTATAATCAATGACACAATTAGCAAAGGAAGCTCTGTAAAATTTTAAGTCTTTTTTATCAGTAACTCTTCTAAAAATCAGAGTTACTTTAACTACCTTTAATAATTGGGGAAAAAATACTGTCTTCGGAAAAAAGAATGTCAAAGAAAATGGAATAAAATGGTTGTTAAGATTTGTTTAAATTTTGTTGTTGTTACATTTCTTATGGTGCAATCAATAAGTTCCTCACAACAGACCTATTTCCACCCAGCAGTTTGCTTGTTAAGTTAACAATACTGGTAGCGTGAGTGACAATTTTTTTTTCTTTTTCAAGTGTTTCAAAATTTCTAGTGTTATGTTACATAAATTTAAACAGGCCCTTATCAGAACGGGTCATCCATTTCATCAATCAGACTGTTTGTTTACTTCCTTTTCTATAGTGCTGTTACAGTGAATGTAGATGTTGAACTTTATCTGCACTTATCAAAATCATTTCAGATGATAAAACACAATGTCAAATTTTTTTTGTGGATTGAAGTTTTACTAATTGTTATAGATGCGTTTTTTTATATAAACATTAAAAATAAACATTATAAATATTACAAATATATAAATATTAAATGTTGTGATAAATTCTGAACAGTTTTTTGCAAAAGTCTTATCACATGACTCAAATGAAATGAAAATTTTTTTGTTTATGTTTTCACAAAAAAGAGCTGAAGTAAATACAAACAACATAATATAGACTCAATTAAATATACAATATATTATCAGGCAGTTGTAAATTCGCAAAATTGTGTTGACAAGTCCAATGAGTTATGTTATATACACTGTTATTTATAAAATCTTACTTTTATTTTTAAAAAACAAAAAACAGCCAGTGGGATGTCGCATAGAAAAGAAATGCTAAATATTATATTATAAATTTATTGCTTGATTTTTATTACTGTTGTTATTTATTTTATATTTTGACCTAATGCCTCCTTTTTTTGTAGAACCAAACAAAACTCTTGACTGACCACTAGCAGTAGAATAGTCTAGATTATACTTAATAGAACTATCACTTAAATTGATATTTCCAGGACTGAGATCAGTACACATTTTTATATGCACAATATTAAAAATGGTTTGATAATATTGTTGATGTAAAACGGTGTTTATCTTTAATTTTATATATTGAAATTGCAATAAAAGTAAAAAAAGTATCATGAGTTGCAATCCCTCAACTCACCCTCTGAATCATTTAAACTCACATGATGCTGTTCTAGAAAAATTTACTGAAATTTAGTGCTCGATTCGAGCTTTTGGCTAATTTACAAAACTCTTTTTTTAAAGCGCCTTCATTTTTTTCCCAGAGAGATGTGGAATATGTATTTAATTAGTTATTTTAATTATTACTTTTATGTTATTTTTAGATTTAATCTAACAAATTTGAGAGTCAATAAAATTTTCAAAACTAAGAAATGCAAAGTTATAATAAATAACCCATCATCAGAGCATAATTTTTAAAGAATAATGTTGTTTGACAATTTTAAAAAAAATGTAATTAACAATATTTGAGAATAGCCAGTACAGAATAACGACAAAGTTTTTTATTAAAAAATCTAACGATTGTGATGTTTTCCCTTACCAGCATCAAAATTCATATTTCAGCATCATATTTCAACCAAAATAACAACCAGTTTTTGTGTAAAGTGAGTTGACAAACAAATTGACAAAGAGATAAGGTTAAAATATAAGGAACCTGCAGGTTATTCGGACGTTCCAAACATCTTTCATTATAATCCATTCAAATTAACAGATCTTTAATCATTTTTAAAATTGATAATGGAATGATTTACAAGCAAAACTAAATGCAATTTGGAATATTAAAATACCGTTTATAATTTTATAAAACATAGACAAAAATTTACTGATAACATAACTTTGAATTAAAAAAGACCTTTAAAAAGATGTTATTTTTTTGAAAAAATCAAAAAAATACCTTCTTAAAGATCAAGAGTTAGAATGTAAATAACAGAAAGCAGCTATAACATAAGTAAGAAATCAAATAACTTTATTCTTACTAAAGGGTGCAATTTTTTGATGGTGCACCATGTTATGTTAGCAAAAACATCTAAAATGCAATGTTTATTTTAATTATGTTTCTAAAATTTTAGATCTGCAGTGCAACAATGACATATTGTTGCAGCAGTGATATAGGAAGAATAAGAATATAGTACTTTATTATAAATTATATATTAATATCTAAAAAATTTAAGGATGATTCAATGAATGCATTATTCTTGTGATGTGATTGTTTTATTTACTAGTTGCCTGAATGACATAGTACAAAGATATGTTTTAAAAATTCTCGTGGCTCTAATCAATATATTGATAAATAGGACAACTAATATTTGCAATTGTATAAAGCAGATAATGGTTGATAAATTACACTGCAAATTTTGCTAAAATTTTGAGATTATAACATATGAAAAACATGAAATACAATATATTGATATTGATAAATGATAAAAAATATTACTGCTGGTTTCTGTGATAAAAAAAAAAAAAAAGCTTTTCCAAATTAAATTAGTTTGGTTTCAAATAATTAGTGTGAAAAAATTATAAAACAATAAGAAAAATATATTCATATAACTCCACGCCACAGCTCACAATAAGAGATATGATAAGTAAAACAGATAATGTATTAAAAGATGCCAGCTATCAAGCAAGTTAAATAGTTGACTTAATCCATGCTATTATAATAGCATTTACAGCATCTAAATCTAACAATAATCATCAAGGATTGCACAGCTAGACAGACCTAATCTATAAAATCTCTGAGAAAGTTATAAGAATGTTAAGACATATTTCTTCTAATTTAACATCATTCAAAGGAATATTTATCAGTTTTAATAGTTTCTCCAAATCAACAAAAAAATTTAAGCAAATATTTTTTCTGACAGCCTGAGAATAATCAACTTGACTTTAGTAGTTAGTTTCATAATAGGTAAATAATTAATTTTTAATATTTACATCCATGAACTTCTTGGTTATATTTTCTTAGTGAAGAGAGGAATATTTATTTTTGGTCTTCACAAAAACCAACTCCGAAATAATAAGAACAGACCTTAGTTAATTAAACATCTTTTATTAGCAAGCCTTTGTTCAATATGTTTGTAAATGAAAACTATTAAACTTAATGAGCACTAAAGAACTCCTGAAAATTAAATTAGCAATAAAATTTCCATATTTCTCAGAAATAAAAAAAATTTCAATATAATCAGAAATTAACTTTCTAGAAAAAAACAATCATTGAACAAAATTTAATGTTTTCTAAGACTAGGTACAAAACCCCAAAAATTTTTTTTAATAACCAGTATGGAGCAAGATATTTTTAAAAAATACCGAAGCAGGACCGAAACAAAATTTGTTGCAATAAATGGATATACTGAAAGGTTCTTCACATTGCTAAACATACCTTTGTATTCCTACTACTTTAAACAGAAGTAATAAAAAAAAAATACTTCAGAGAAAATTCAAAAAAAGTTAATTTCAGATTTAAAATTACCATATGGCTACCAAAAAAAAAAAAAGAAAAAAAGAAAGAATCTAAGTTTGGCTATTGGAGGCATACTTTCTATGGCCATAACTTCATCTAAGTTTTTAAAAATGATTAAATTAATTTAAAGATGCCATTTTTGGAGAAAAAAAAAACTTTATCATGGTTTCAACCATGATTAGGTTGGTATTTGAAAGAGAATCCAGTTGTCAAAAATTGCTCCAAAAATTCATCAAATAATTTGGCCTTTTTGCTAGATATGGAGCATATTAGGGTACAAAATTTTTTATGAAACCTGAAGTTCAAATTGAATAACTTTTTTCTGAAAAAAAAAAAAATTTTTACCACTTACCACTTTGTGAGCTTTTATAATTGATATTTTCTGTTCAGTATAAACCAGCTTCTTTCTTGTAGAATAATATTTAATATCATTTAATAATATAATAATAATAATATTAATAATATTTAATAATATTTAATGAAATAAAGAAAAATTTAATTTTGGAAGGACTATAGCCTAAACATGTAAAAATGGTTGGAGATTCTAGTAAATGACTAAATCCTAGTTGAGAAAGCAATTCAATACCAAGATAAATTTGAAAGAACTTGTTGAAATGAAGTGTCAGTAGATTCCTTAATACAAGAATAAATACTTTACATAATTTAAATTAGGAAAGAACTTTTTGTTTGTACGAACAAAGTATAAATTTAAAATGGACAATTACCTTAAAGAGAAAACTTGAGCAATGATCATGCTTAGGTTTCTTTTTTTTTTTTACTTTTATTTGTTTAATAAATTTATGATACAGCTAGGATACATCAACAAAACTTTTTAAAAAGATTTTGAAATGGGTCAATTTAATGAGAAAAATTATGCCAACTAAATCAAAACGTGAAGTGCACATCTCCAAAAGTACTTTTTAGAGGAACACAGCCTTCCACATTTCAAATGTGTCATAATCATGAGTCAAAATTAAATTCAAAATTTTTAAAAGATAATTCATTGACCATTACTTTGTACATTTCAAATTTTTTTAAAATTATAACAATTAAAATTTTACTCTCCTCTTGAACAGAGCAACGCACCCTTTAACAGAACAACACACCCTTGAACAGAACGCATCTTTGTCAACTAAAATATTGTTTAAGCGATTCCAGGAAGCCTTGAAGATGGTAACTTAACAAGGTATTCTCTTTAAAAATACCATCTAATAATTTCAGCAGTGATAAATTCAAAACCATCTGGAGAAAAAGGAATAAAAATAAAAAAGTACTTATCTCAAGTGGATGATTTATCAAAAAAAAAGAAAAAAAGATTTAAAGCATCTAAATCCTTAATTTTAAATCCAATAGGATTTCTATTAAAAATAAAAGTTAAACACCTCTTAAGATAAAACCTTGACTAAACAAATTAAAATCCACCATTCATCAAAAATATAAGTTTAATACATTTCTAACTAATTCCAACACAACAATCCTAGATTCAAGAAACTTCAATGATATTCAATATCAACCTTCAATCTGAATTTAATTACATTTTTAATGGTAATATGTTATTAGATGAAAGCATAAAGTGGGTTCTAGCCATAAATCAAATTTACAATATCTATCAAAACTAAACTAAATATAATTTATTTATGTTTTTAAAACAGCCTTTCTTGAAGTTTTCCCATGTTTTATCAAGGTGTACATTGCCTTTCTGAGTTATGGCAGCTTCCTCATAGAATCTGGAGCTGTTCTTAAATATTACTTGGTTGCTGCAAACAAACCACCCATGGCTATCCATCACAAAGTTGATTGATAAAAGTGAATTTTGTTTTATTGTTCATGCTTTTTAAAATTTAGCATGTTAAAAAAAAAAAAAAATAATAAATAAAATTTATTAGTTGAGTACTTCAATAATGGTGTTTACTTTACTATTTACTCTAATATGGGATAACGTAAATCAACTTGAAAAAAATTTTACAAAGCATGAGCTTTGAAATTGAACCAAGTAGGTGACAAATATATCATACCCCCTAATTTAAATGCCTATTGCTGTTCAAAATAGATTAGCCCCTGAAACTGAGAAATTCATGGCACTGGTGACGTATTCAAATATGTTATGATTTGCCTAATATTGTGGAAAAGCAAGATCATAAAAATTAGAACAAGGAACCTTAAATAACAACAGTCCAATTTCAAGATTATACTTAACACTTTTATAATATAGGATCATCTTAATTTAGAACTTTTAATCTTTGAAATAAAGAGGGAATTAATTTGAAATAGATGATAAAGAAGTAATAAATATATCATTTCAAAGCAATGTAACATCATAAACTAAACCAATGAACAATGAAAAATTCTAACAAAATATTCTTAAATCAAAATTTTGCCATGAAGCCAAACTTTCAAAAATATGCCGAATTAAAAATTCTAAAACTATATCAAAACTAAATCAAAACATGTCAAATTTATATCTAATAAACATCTGTGCTTTAGCTTGCCCTTATACAACTGCTGCCTGTTCCAATGTTGATATTAGTTTTCTCCATTGTTTACAGTCAATTGCAAGATCACAGATGATATTAACACGATTACGAAGCCCGAGGGCTGCTCCATATGTTGCCTTCAATTCCTTGCGATCTTTATCTTTTCCCAGCATTTTTCTAGGTGCATTCCAAAAGCATATCTATTTGTTAGTCCTATTACTTTTCCATAACATTTTACAAAAAATTTTTATGAAAACGTAGAAACGGTCAAAATGCCAAAATCATCAATAATAACATTTCAATATTTAAAACAAAAATTAAAAAACTAAAAAATACATTTCTTTCTAAAAGTAGTTTAACCTTGGCGTTGTTTGAAACACTTTTTTTTAATTTTTAGTAACACAAGAATTCCAACACCTGCACATAAATTTTTATCTACCTGTTTTTATGCTTGAAAATACCATTTCAACTTAAACCACAAAATGGCTAAATTGGATCTAAGATCTAAAAAAATTATCGTTCCTTTTTTATAAAATTGTAGCAATCTCTTTGGCGTGTTTCCAATAAGCTATCAAACACGGTCAAAGAATGAAATTTTGTGAAAAATTATCAACTTTGGTTTACAAGCCAGAAATTTATATTTATGTACATGTACATAT
>JAUZNK010097921.1:0-12068 GCA_035046665.1 Euphysa ruthae
CAGGCCTTGCCATGAGCAAAGTAGTTAATAGCTCATGTGAAGTAAAAGGCGTGTGTGTTATCGCTCGACAATATGGTTATGGCCTAGCTAGATCTTTCAAGTACTTTGATATTGCGTAAGCCAATTACGCAAAAACGTCTAAAAATGATGATATATGTTACTTTTTTTTTACAAAAATATTGTACAGTGTATTGCAAAGATTTAGATAGTTTCATTATTTATTCCTGAGTAGAACAAGCTGGGGGACGTTCAAATGGTAAACCCCAAACACCAGTACTGAGCTGCAATTCAAACGCTGCATTTCTCATATTTTTTTTGGTTATTATTCATTGTGGGTTTAAAATTCAATTCTTCTGCACATACCATACTTCTGAAAAACGAGCAGTAATTTTAAATAAAAGAATCAGCATTGAAAAGATAAATAATAGAACTACAATGGAATTTAAAATTAACCTGCGGACGAGAGTTGATTATTTAGTGATATTCAAATATGTACTTACGTACGCTTTAAAATCTAATTAAAAGATCAACTAAAATGTAAATATTTATGGCGGGAAGTTCATATCTTTCTAAATAAGATTATTTGTTGTAAGAAAATTAATTATAAATATATTTAATATATTCATTGTTTTTTTTTTTAACAAAAAATTCATAAACACTCAGGCGAAGTTAATTCACCCGAGCTCTTTGCGAGCGCGAGCGATCGCTTGGGATTCATAGCAAGGCCTGATATATATATATATATATTGTTAGATTCCACAATGGTGTCTTGATCTTGTTCTTATGGGTCGTCGTAAGCATGTCTGTTGCACACAACCTCGTCGAGTAGCTGCTATGAGTGTAGCACAACGTGTGGCAGATGAAATGGACGTTGCGATTGGTCAAGAAGTTGGGTATTCAATTCGGTTTGAGGACTGCTCAAGTGCTAGAACTTGTCTTAAGTAAGTAATTCAATTTTTTTTTTTGATTCTTTGTAGTCCTACTATTATCTTTAGATAATATCAACCGAATGAAATGTTTTTATCAATTCAATTGGTAAATTGAAAAAGGTGTTAACTATTTTTCTAAATTTTCCAAAACACTATTTTTCTGAAAATTAATTTGCAAATGCAAACTTGAAGTGAATACCTACCTTTTGCTATCATAAAATTTAAAGTTTAGATATGCTCAATCAACTAGATTATTATAGTTAAAGTATATTTTTTAGATATATGACAGATGGTATGTTGTTACGTGAAGCCATGACTGATCCATTGTTAGATAGATATGGAGTGATTTTACTTGATGAGGCTCATGAAAGGACACTTGCTACTGATATCCTTATGGGTCTAATTAAAGAGGTAACTATTTTTCACTCTATGTCAATGTTTAACTTTTTTTTGCCACTTATTAAAATAAGATATTAAATTATGTATTAATTCATATGTGATAATTTAGAAAGTTTTTAGATTTTGGTTTCTGTAAGAATTAAATTAGGCCTTCATTCATATGAAATTTTATATTCTTTTTTTAAAAACTATATTTTCAAAACGAAGTTCATATGGAAAAATTGATAATGAAAAAAAAAATAGAAAAAATTAAATTAAAAGTTATAAAGCCACGTAATTTATATTGATTTATTTTTCTGTTGATTTTTGCATAGGGTAAACCCATTCATTATCATTCTGTTAGTTTTAGTCAATGAAGGTTTTCTAAAGAGTTATTTCTGCGAAATCTGAAATATTATTATTTTTCTCTAAAATCTCATGTGTTTGAAAATTTCCCCAAATTTAATCTTTGTCAAAAAATCTTAAAACTTTTTGAAGAATTTCACATGCGAAATTAGATATAGAAATGTGTTTGTGTGTGTGGTATCAATTTAGTTTAATATTTGACTTGAATCAATTTGACTTATATAAATACTGAATTATACCGAATTATAGCAATGATTTATTTGAGATTTTTACTGCTTGCTTAATACATTAACCAACCACCTAAAATCTAAAATACTGGAGATGTGTTATTAATGTTGTGGTTATGTATTTTTCAGGTTATAAAGCAAAGACCTGATCTGAAAGTGATTATCATGTCTGCAACATTAGATGCTGGCAAATTTCAAGGTTATTTTGATGGAGCACCATTGTTGACTGTTCCTGGTCGAACTTTTCCTGTCGAAATATTTTATACTCCAGAGCCAGAGCGTGATTATCTAGAAGCAGCAATTAGAACCGTGGTGCAAATACACTTATGTGAGGAAGGCACTGGCGATGTTTTACTTTTTCTTACGGGGCAAGAGGTATGATAATTTCAATATATGTGGTTATTTTTATGGAGAATTTTATTTGAGGGTTTTCATGTGGCTGAAAAATTACTAAATGGGGTTTTTAGCATATTCAGCATAAAAAGCAATTGGGATAGGAGAGTGTTCAATACTAGTTATGTTGTTATTGTAGAATTTATTTTTTTTGATATTCCTTCATAATAATACTTGAATTTAAAAAAGATGTGATAAATTTTGCCACTCTGATAAGGGGATGAAAAATTTTTTATCTTTTTTTAATGTCTTGTTCTTTGATTTTGGGTCAGGCCTGGTATTATCTGAAAAAAATTTGATTATAATTTTGTTGAAACTGCTTTTATAAAATTTCCCTGAAGTTAGAGAAACAGAGAGGTCATCTTTTTATCTACCAATATTGTTGATGCAGTTCAAAATAGTTTTAAGTCCAAAAATGCCGCTTTGAGAAAATATATTTTAAAGCTTTATATATTTTATTTGATGATAGTGAAATGTTTAAAACTTGCATAATTATGTATCAGTGTTCTAATTATGATAATTAATTAGAAGAAAAAAAAATAAAACTCCCAAATTTTGTTATTTCAAGACACTTTTCGGAATAAGTGGTGAATTTCAGGCTTTTTTGAACCAAAATGTTTGGAAAATATTGGACTTAAGTTTAACACTAATTTAAAAAAATTAAGAAATGGTTAAAAACAGTCACACTGTTCTAGTGTGATTTTTGCTTTTATATGCAGCTCGCCAGTTCATTTGCAATTCACTATAACACTTCCCAGATCGATTTTTTATTTTAAAATACTTTTCACCCAAACTTTTTGAATACCTCTTTCTCTTTTTAAAATAATAATATTGCTAATATTAGTTCATTTCTAGCCGTTGGTTCTGATATAGCAATCTTTATTGATTTTATTGAGTCTAACTTGGTTGCTATAAAAGTTAAAATTTTTATAACATTTACAGTTCTTGGTTTTTCTGCTTCTGTAAAAATAATAATAAATAAATGGCCTTGATTGGTTAATTCTGCTACTTTAGGAAATTGACGAAGCTTGTAAGCGTATCAAACGAGAGATCGATAATCTTGGTCCAGAAGTCGGTGAAATGAAAATTATTCCACTATATTCAACCCTCCCACCCAATCTTCAGCAAAGAATATTTGAAGCTGCTCCACCAACGAAACCTAATGGAGGTATTGGACGCAAAGTGGTTGTGTCAACAAACATTGCTGAAACATCTCTAACTATTGATGGAGTTGTGTTTGTTATTGATCCCGGATTTTCTAAGCAAAAGGTAATTTTATCAATTAAAACCTTTGTTGGCATTAACTCTTTACTTTAATTTCGATCCTGGACTGCTTGTATGTGACCTTTGTTTGCATGAAAATTTTTGCTTAATTGTCACTAGTTTTTCAGGTAAATTCGGTAATATAAAGTAAAATTTTCGAGAATCCATCCAGAGTCACGATACTTTGTATAACATACGCGAATCTACCAGATTAATTTTTTTTTTCACCTTTTGCAATTCTATTTATGCATAGCAGCTTCCTTCTATATACTTATAAGTGTTAAAACCATTGCTTAAGAAAAATAACAAATATACGTTGAACTCCGTTTTCATATTTTTACATGAATCTATTTTGATTCTCATAGCTTTGCATGAATCAGATTCAGGGTTTCGTGCCGGATTTGTCGGTTTGGTTTTTTAAAATTTGTGTATAGCAGACCTTCAGCCATATCACTGCCACCTGCGCAATTTTTTGTTTTCAGGCTTGAAGTTTCCAAATTAGTTGAATTGGCCCCAAGAAATTTTGTTGGAATCTATCTAGTCAGGGTTTTTTTTAGAAATTACGGTTTATAAGAAGTGGTCAAATTTTGTTTAAAAAATTATCTTGTGATTTTTTTGTTCAGATTCTGTCTACATACATCCTTTACAATGCTAGAAAATATTATTTTTAGTCACTTTGGTACGTTGTATTCTTCAAATTTGACTGTTTATACATTATTATTGACATTCTATTTGTCACTAAAAACTTTTTGTTAATGGGCTTACTTATAATTAACAGGTTTAGGTATTAGATATATTTATTTGCTATTTTTTTAAACGCAATACTTTTGGATAAACTTAAATCATGCTTTGGTGTAATTTTGTAATTGAAACTCCTAAATAAGTTTAAGATTTTGATCAACCGTATTACATTTTTAATTAAAAGCATGGTTTGCATTTGGTTTTTCAATAGTGCTAATAAGTTGAATGTCATTTTCATAAAAGCAAATCCATGTATATTCCAGTTTGCATTGCTGTGTTTCTGACTTAATATTACGTCTGCATCCTCAAAGTTCAGTTTTTTCATGACATAAATCTTTTAAATTTTGGATTTTCACGCCCTTTTGCTATTTGTTGTTATACTACTCATATAATAAGCAGCTCTTTACATCCTAGAAAAAAAATGGCTGATTTTACAGGCACCTCCTGTTCCAGTTCAGTAGCAAAGAGTAGTAAGAAGAGAATATATACCTTGTAAGAATTGCGAGAATTCATGTGTAATGATGATGATGAGTTATCTGATTTGGCTGAGGATGGTTTTGAAAGCGAAGAAATTATCTCATTTTTCAGATGGTGAAAATTCTGAAACAGAAGAAGAAATAATTCAGTCAGACTCTTCTAATACAGATATAGAAGATATAGAAGCAGAAAGTAATAAAGCATTTATCCCAGAATGGAGTGCTGATCCCCCAGTCAATAAAACAAGCTTGTCTTTCATTGGAATATCTGGCTGTAATTCAACTTTGACTTGTGAAGATCCGCTTTCTTTTTTTAACTCTTTTTTACTGATCAAATTTGTACCAAGCTGATCAAACTAATTTATTTGCTGAGCAGGTTGTAGCTTGGAAAGAACTTAAACCACATTCAAGAAGGAAACGGTAGTTGCCAATTGATTTAAATAATATCAGAAGATATATTGTTATCATATTTTACCAAGGAATTATTTGGAAGCCAACATATGAATTATACCATACTGTTAATCTTCTTTTTGAAACACCGAATATAAAACATGTTTTATCATACAACCTATTCAAGCTTATTGATAAGTTTATACATTTTGTTGATAATTCTACCTTGCCACAATGTACCCATAAGCTAGTAAAATAAAACCTGTGTGGGACTATCAAAATGAAAAGCACATGAAGTATTACACTTCTGACCAGAGCATTTCAATGGGCAAATCACTTATGCTTTGGAAAGGTCGCCTCACGTGGGAGCAATGTATACGTAGTAAAAGAGCTAGATTTGGCATTAAGATTTATGCTTTGTGTGAGTCTAGAAGTAGATGTGTTTGGAGATCTGTTTTGTATACTAGGTCAGAGCTGACAAACGCCCTGAATCCTGAGTACAAATATGTTGTGACAAAAATAGTTATGATGCTGATGGACGTCTTACTTGATAAAGGCTATACCGCCTTCATATTGATAATTGGTACTCATCGCTTGAACTTTCAAAACTACTTTTGAATAGAAATACCGATACCATTGGCACTCTCCGTAAAGACCGTAAAGGTTTACCAATCGAATAGCAAACAATAAAAGTTGAAAAAAGATGAAGGAATAGTATTGTATGAGAAAACAACAGATGTTATGGTGACAAGTTGGAAAGATAAAAATGTATGATATCTACTTGTGTAAATGATGGAGAAAAGGTAGTTTTTCGAGGTTGTAAGCCTAAAAAAATCCCTCTAGTTATTAAAAGTTATAACTTGAATATGGGGGGTGTTGATAGAAATGATCAAATGCTGACATCATATGAAGTCAAACGTAAGCGTGTGAAAAATTGGTGCAAGAAAGCGTTTTGCCATTTATTGAATCAAGCTGCATTCAATGCACAAATTATATCTGTCAAGAAACGTGGCACGTTGAATCCATTGAAATTTCTATCAAAGATGATATTGCAAATGTTTGAAACATATGGGGTGAGTTATTCGAAAAAATCAAGTCATGCTAGTTTACGGGCGGACAACCCAATGAGATTGACCGTTCGCCACTTTCCGAGCTATGTGCCAGAAATTGATTCGAAAAAAAAATCCTTCTAGAAGATGTGATGTCTGTGCCCACCATGGAAAACGGCTGAAGTTTATTTTCAGAAAATAACGCTTGTCATCTTTATTAGAATGACATAAATAAATTTAAAAATATCTTTAATAATGGTTTTGATGCTTGTCTAGTAAATAAAAATGTCACCACATATTTACACTTAATTAAGCTTATAGACTTGAAAAAATGCACACATGTATATGTTATACTATTTTTTAAAAAAAAAACGCAAAAAATTTAAATATCTCTAATCAGTTTTCTAATCAAAAATTTTGATTGTTTTTTTATTTTTATAGGTTTACAATCCACGTATTCGAGTTGAATCTCTGCTCGTATCAGCTATTTCAAAAGCCAGTGCTCAACAGAGAGCAGGACGTGCTGGAAGAACAAGGCCTGGAAAATGTTTTAGGTATAATTTTTAATTTTCTAAATATTTATAACTTGCTAGTGCTTTTGATATTTGTCCCTCAATAAATAATTTTTCTCAAGAATATTTCATCATCTTTTTTTTTTTTTTCTCACTTAGAACCATAACATACTTTGGAAGAGTCAAATTTATTGAAAATTGATATCTTTATTCTGCCAAGTTTTATATGTGTTATTAGATTATATTTCTAGTAAGTTTAGCTTGTCTGCCATTTGCAAAACTATCTAATAAACAAAAAAAATGATGGTCTATTTTGACACATGCTGTCAAACATATTATTTTTATGTTTTTTTGAAATATTTATTTTTCGACTCCACGATATGTCATTCTAGAAATTTTATATTTGCTATTATATTTGCTATTGTAAATTTAGGCTATACACAGAAAAAGCATACAAATCTGAGATGCAAAGTAATACCTACCCTGAGATTTTACGTTCAAACCTGGGTACAGTTGTTCTTCAGCTAAAAAAGCTTGGTATTGATGATTTGGTTCATTTTGATTTCATGGATCCACCTGGTAAGAATTACTTCTTTTGTTAATATAATATTTATGTATCAATAGGCTCATTTATTAAAATACATAATTTACTGCACTGGAAATCAGAAGCATTTTACTAAGTGGTATGTTCTTTTTAAAAGTAATTTAATTTTGGCTATAAATATGTCAAATTCTCTGTTAGTTTTATTTTACTATTTTGAGGTTCTTTGCTTTTCTTATTTCAGGAGTCTCTTTTTAAGCAAGAGTATGTACAATTTATTGTGACTTAATGTTCTCAAAAATACTATTGATTGTTAGAAATAGAATTTAGAAAACTTATGTTAGTGCGTGAGTATTAAATTCAGATTTTTCCATGCATCATTTCTGTCTATAAGTTTTTGTTTACATATTTGATGTAATTAATCATTTTAAAATCACAATTGAATAACTTGAGAAATTAACTACCCATTAATTCTACTGAGTATTTCAAATCTGACTATAGCTCCTGAGACGCTTATGAGAGCCCTGGAACTTTTAAATTATCTACAAGCACTTGATGATGATGGTGATCTTACTGAGCTGGGTTCCATGATGGCAGAATTCCCTCTTGATCCACAACTTGCTAAGATGGTAATTGCTAGTACAGATCACAATTGTTCAAATGAGGCATTATCCATAGTGGCAATGCTATCAGTTCAACAGGTAAAATTTATTGTATTGTTGATATCTTGTCAAAGAATTTTAATTCTTTATAGAATTCAATCTTCAAATTCCAGATCACTATTCAGCTGCTCAGTGCTAAACTTGAAATAGGCTGTCTACTTTTATGTTATCATTTTCACAGGAAAAGCACACGTAAAGTACTTACTAATTTTTCAGGAAAAGAAACATTGAAATATATTCTTAAACAATGCATAAAATTTTTATTTTTTTCATATATAACAATGGAAATATACTATGATACTGTACAACGTGAAGGTTAGTCGTACTTTAAAATTTCTTTTTTCATACATAACAACGGAAGTATACTATAATATTGAATAGTGTGAATCATTTGTGCTTTTGTGTTAACCTATCATTTGTTCTTATCTCATATTTTACTACTTTTTAAAGGTATTTATGCGTCCAAATGATTCCAAAAAAGCTGCTGATGAAGCTAAAATGAAGTTTGCACATATAGATGGAGATCATTTAACATTACTTAATGTATACCATGCTTTCAAACAGAGTAAGTTAATGATAAGAGGTGTATGCAGTTATTTTCTGTCATCGTTATATCAAGACAACTGAAAATTTTTAAGGAATTTCAATGAATTTAACTTGTTCAATTTAATGGTTTTTCTAAGTTATTATTACAAAAGATTTCCATTCTAAGCAAAACCACAGTAAGTTTAAAAATAATATAATAAGTGGTTAAATAAAAATAAACAAACCAAGACAAATATTCATGTAATATAAACAGAAGGGTTTATACATAATAAGGTCTGAATAATTTTTTTTAACAAGATATTGTGATAAGATATATTTAAACAAACGTGGTAGTTTTAACATGAAAAAAAAAAGATTAGATATTTTCATAAAAAGGGTGAATTATTTACAACAGCATCGTTTTAATAACATTTAGCTAATTTTATAAATACACAACATTTTTTTTCTAGTAACAAATAATCAATACTAAGTTAACACACCTTGCAATTTAGATGATCAGACTAGTTAATATCAAGGTTTTTGTTTTATATTTTGAACCCCTTGCGAATATTTAGAGTTATCTTTTTATTCACTCAATGGTTTTCTGAAATTTTAAATGTATTTTCAAATAAAAAATACGCTAAAATCAACGTTTTTTGATCCATTCATTATGTTTTCATAACAAAACTTTAATCTTTATCATATCATTCTGTAAAGTAGCAGGAAACAATGAAGATCGTAGGGGGATCGTCGATAGCTAATTAAAAAGCTTCTGTTTTTTTTTTTTTTTTTTTTTTGTAAGTACATAGATTACAAATCATTGGGTTATAAAAAACTTTATGTTTTGTTAAGTCAGGAGATAATTTTGGTCAATTACTTGCATGCAGTAATTATGTAATATATTTAGATCAAGAGGGAGTGCAGTGGTGTTATGACAATTTTTTAAATTTGCGTTCTTTGAAATCGGCAGACAATGTTCGTCAGCAACTTGCACGCATTATGGATCGTTTCAATTTGAAGAGAACAAGCACAGACTTTAATAGTCGTGACTACTATGTGAACATTCGAAAATCCTTAGTTACAGGCTTTTTCATGCAGGTCAGTCAATCTCTAATATACCAACTTGTGCATCATTATAACATAATTAAACTATTTAGTTATATCTCAATTATGCTATATAAAATAAATGTTTCAAATGCAAAAAATTCTCTTTTTGTATGTTCTGTGTATTTAGATGTTTAGTTGAAACTAAGAAGACATTAGGGCTCATCCTTTCATTGTCCCATCTTAACTCTTTTACTCCCAGTGTTTTATCACCTAGATTCCCAGAGCAAAATTTCCGTTTTCTATCTAAATACTTTGAAACATAACTCACAAATGACTAGGTGTCGCCCTTTCACTCTTTTCTAGGGTACAATAATATACAAGAACAAGAAGATAAAAAAATATTTCATGATCACCTCATGAAAGCTCTAAACCCAGGCTCTTTAGCATCAAAAAAATCTAAGTAAAATTATTTTTTGAACTTGAAAATACTTAGGGTGTTTAATAACAAATTCAAAAGTAATGGAGGTTTTTTAAAATTGGTATTTTTAAAAAATGGCGGCATTTGTTCCATTACCAACTCATTTTACACCTCATCCGAACAGAGTCTGAAAAGAACACCAACACAGAACATATTTAGTTTAAATCATAAGGATTGTTTGAATCATTATTCGTATTGTTTCTATTTTCTGTCAGCCTACAAACTTTTGTTCCTCTTTGTCCCCGACTTTGTTATTTTCCATATCCCCTACCACAAGTGCTGCATCCTCGTCCCTATCATGTCAGCATCCTCTAACACTCCACTTCCCCTACTACGCCATCGTTAACAACCTCGTTTTATTTTACCGGATTTCTTTCTCTTCTGTACTGCTATTAAGTTCACTGAAATTGTTATTGCCAATCTTATTTTCAATCTCTGGAGAGAGGTTGTTCAACCTACTTTTTTTTTCTCAGTCATCTTCGCAGTCAACTTCCCAACACAATAACTTTAGACAGAAAATTTTATTTTTGATCTGGTGTTCTGTATAGTGCGCCAAAAATACCAGATTTATCAGAAGTAACGATTAACCTAACACAACAATGTCTTTCAGTACTATAACCACCTGCAACAACATCCGCGCAGCAGTTGACTGGGATAAAACAATGATTTTCTATCACCTGCTGTCAGGGTGACTGGGAGTGAAAGGGTTAAACTCTTATCAACCAAAAATTTTTTTGAAGGCTTTCCTATGATCACTGTGTCTCAAATAAGAACTTGTAAAGAGGTTCTTATTGAGCACCATTAAACGGGTCTTCCAATAAGCATCTTCACTAAAGGGTTTAGGCAATTTCCTTGAGTTATCCGATAGTTATTAGCATTCAAGAAGAAACTTAGCAAGGTCCATGTTGCAGGCTTGGGAATGAGTAATATGCCTGGTGTGCGACCTATTTTATGTAGAGATGTTTTTACTCAAAAGCATGCAAACGAATTGTAAATAGAAATAAGTTACATTTTAATCAGCGATAATATTATATTTTAATAATGATTAGATTGTAAATAATCCTAACAACAATAATTTTAAAATTATTAGCACGTGTTGTGTCTGGGAATGTTCTAAAAAAGAATTTGTTTAAATAGAAACATTGTTTAACAAAATAATATATTTCCGGCGTCTTAAACAAATTCATGAATTATAATTTATAAAAAGAATAATGTGTGCTATATTATAATAAATGTTAACGAAATTTTCAAAACATTTTTTTTTTGTTTTCGTTGATTTTATTGTTTCAATGACCTTGCTTTAAGTGTTTTTTATATCATCGAGCTCAAAATCCGACTAGAAAAAATAGCGAAAAAACAAGTTTAAAGTGAAAGAAATTTTTAATAAAGTTAGTAAATATTTAAAGTTGGATTTACAGACCGTATGAGACACCCAACAAGAATGTGTCAGGCAAGATGTGATTAATCATTTAAGTAATATTAATGTATTCATTGAACAAATAGAGAGTTATTTTTTTGGCAAAAAGGAGATGAAACAAGATTTTGGACTGTGCAAAATATTTTTAAATAAACAGCATGAAAAAACTAAAATAGTGCAAGTTAATCATTCGCTTTCACTTGGTGATACACAAGACATGTCTATCACACTTTCATCGCTGTTGCTTGAAACTTCGATATCAACAGTAGAGGCTGCGCTTGTATTATTTTGGAGATTAACCTTTCTTCGTTTTTTTAAATAATTCTCTACATCCGAATCTAATATTTCTTCTTTCTCTGCTGTAGTCCATATTGTCTCGTTCCCCGCAATAATCATATTGTCTTCCATCGTAAAGTGTTTCATTCGGAGATGTTGGTTGGATATCAAAATGGTTAACGTGCTAAATGATCGCTCCACCGCTGAATTTGAGGAAGATATGCACAAGATGAGCTCAACAATCAGCAAGATGTTTGGGATTTCTTTGCGTCTGTTATTTAAAATGTTCCACCAGATGTCTTTCACTTTATAATTAGCATGTTGTGCTTTTATTAATGTCTGCACTGCTTTCCACTCAACAAAAACCTTTTCTTTATCAAAGGAGTTTTCCTGAAGCG
>JAUZNK010097932.1:0-12068 GCA_035046665.1 Euphysa ruthae
AATTTTTTTAAAAATAAAAAAAAAAAAAAAAAAAAAAAAAAAAAAAAAAGAGCTCACCAATGACTGTACAAAAGTCAATAAGGAGGCTAATCGCTCTTACCATAACCAGGCCCATGAACTTAATGAAATCTATCGGATCTCAAGACTTCTGGTTCATATATAGGAGTTTTTTAAAATAAGGGTAAGTCTTTGATCTCTCCACTTTCCAATGGACCTGAGGTTGTCACCTCTGATAGAAATAAGGCAGAGCTTTTTGCTAATCTATTTAGCAGTAACCCACTCTCATTGATCCTGGATTGACACAAACATGACACAATTCATCTCAACATAAATAAAATAGTTGAAAATTTTATCGCTACACTTGATACTTCTAAAGCTACTGGGTCTGATGAAATTCTGGTAGCCGTGCCACAAAAGTGGTTTCCAGAACTCTCTCTGATTCTCAGCAGAGTTTTTTAAGAAGTTTATGGCTGAATCTTGTTTTTCCTCTTGCTGAAAGTCAGAATCTGTTGGCACAGTTTTCAAAATTCTGAAAAGGGATCTGATCCTCATCATTACCATTCTATCAATTTTCTTTCAGTCATAAAATCTTCAATCGCTTTCCTATCACAGAAATGTAGCCTCATTGTCACTTTTCTCTAAGTATTTCCATGGACACTGTTCTGATGATTTGAAAGAATTACCACCTTCACTAAGACTTTCTCTAGGACTACAAGGTTTTCATCTGTTACTCATCCTTTACTGGTACAAATCTCTGAACTTCAGATTAACTTTTATTTATCAAGTTTCTTCCCACATACTGCTAGCTAATGGAACTCTCTACCTTCCGATTGCTTTCCTGCAGATTATGATCTCAAATTCTTTAAGTCTAATGTCAACCAATATCTTTATTTCTATCTATTGCTTTAGTAGTGGCTTTTATCCTTGCAGAAAGTGACTGATTAAAAAAAAATTATTATAAATATATAGAACATAACAATAAATATATAGAAATAACTTCTACTAACATGACTTAAGATTTAAAGAAAAGTAACTTGTTAATAAAGAAAAATGATAAAATAGACAACAGACACGGGTAATTTCAAAGAATCTAGTCAGATCACCAGGAGTCCAAAATAGATAAACCTAAAATTAATATTTGACTTACTCATTCAGAAGCGGCTTGTAACCATGTGGCTCCCCTCTCAAAGCACGCAGCTAAAAAAATAACATTTTTGTGAGAAATATTTAGAGTTAAAGAACAAACAGAGTAACAGACGCCTTGTTCAGATTTTTATCACTATCCAGGCTGCATGGGGATCAAATAAAAAATTTTATAATGGTATTGCTTTACCAGATTTTCCCTTTTACTGTAAAGAACTGGAAGATAATGTCCTCAGTGAAATATTTAGTTATAGAAAGGGAGTAGAGTCTGATTTTTTTTTGGCATTTTAAACTCTGAAAATAAAGAAAATCCAATTATTTTCTCTTCAGATAGCAAATTTTTGCTCTAATTACCAAAATTTACAGCCTTGCCAAGGCTTACCCGAAAACCCAAATTTTTTTGTTAGATTTTAATGGATTTTTTTATTTTAATATTAGGCCTGAAACAATAGTTAACTTCAATAAGACACATTTATTTGTATTCATTTCATTCATTTTTTTTTTGGTTTTATTTTTCTTCTTTTCTTTTTAAGATAACGCATGGGCCTACACTTTAATATAACAGAAGTTATGACCAATAATTTCAAATTTTGTTTTCTATTTTACTATAAAATGACTGGTTAGCTTAAGAATCAGAAATTTTCTTATGGCGCGCAAAGAGTTAAGTATCCCAAATAAATCGAAACCGGTTGTATTTAGAATTTTAGGTCAATTGCCTAAACAATTAGATAAAATATATTACAAAAAATGTGGTATATAAAAATTCTTTTTGGTACTTAATGTTTCACACTGTTGCTACCCAGTGATCCTCAGCCAATGATGAATTTACAAAAAATATATCAGTAAAAAACGTTTAAAATACTATATTGCGGTGTAACCACTTGCAACGTAGGGAATGAAGCAGGCTAATCTGTGGTAAAAAATCTAACAATGATGAATTTGTTCTTATGTCTACGTTTCAATATCAAATCAAGCATCATTTTTGTATTTTTTGATTATCAGTAATAAGTTTCAAACCATCAACTCTCCCCTCTCTCCATGAGAATATGACATTACATTACATTTATATGGGAAAGGAATGTGACGCTTGATGTTAAATATTCGATATCCTCATCAGAAAAAAACCATTTTAATGGGAAAATACTAATATACAGGTGTAAGAGCTAATACCAAAAAATGCACATGAAAACATAAAGAAAGAATGTCACATCCGTCAAGATTTGACATCCGTCAAGATTTGAAGTAAATAAATGAAGGTTAAAAAAAAAAAAAAGAAAAAGTAAAAAACTATAGCCTATAGTTGAAGAGACTTAAAAGGTAAACTAAAGCATCACAGATTTTAAATTTTAACAAAAAAAAAATAATTTGCATAAATATAAAAAACCGAATTTTTACTTTATCTTTCATTAAAAGGTAACTAACCCGATATTGATGTAATAAATAATCATGTTCTTTCCATCTCTTATCCAATAAAATACTACTTGGTGCTAACGGAGCATACTTAGTTCGTAAAGAAGACATTGCATTACAAAGTATAAAAAATGTAAATGTATAAGTAAAAGATTACAGTTAATACCATAGTCAAAGTAGTATTTACATTTTCCTAAGATACAACTTCCCTGTATCAATAATTAATTTTAGAAGAAGAAAATCCTTTTAAATATATATGGAGTGAATGAGACATAAATGAATAGACCAGAATTGAGTATAAATCAATTATTAATGTTTTAACTTCCTTAAATATACTGGAAATACTATGACAGAACTATTTTTTCTAAATAGATGTAAAAAAATAAACAAAATGTTTACAAAATTTAAAACTAAGAAACTTCTTCAGAAAAATTTTGATTTTTGTAATCAAACATGAGTAATACAGGAAACTCAGTAGAATTGAAATGTGTTTGTTTCTAAAATTTCAATATGGCTGATTAGTTATAATAATTTGACTATTAAGCTTAGAAAAAGTGAATAAGTGGCATACCAAAGTTATTTCAAATTATTTGTGTACTTTCAGATTATAACCCGTAAAAAAGCAGTAC
This sequence comes from Euphysa ruthae, assembly GCA_035046665.1. Taxonomy (NCBI): domain Eukaryota; kingdom Metazoa; phylum Cnidaria; class Hydrozoa; order Anthoathecata; family Corymorphidae; genus Euphysa; species Euphysa ruthae. Next base: position 3,183 of record JAUZNK010097932.1, read on the forward strand.
ACTAATATTTCCATTTTGACTAAAAAGAAATTTTGTAAATAGCTAATTATAAAAAAAAATACATTAATAATATTACCAACCAAATCCAAGAAGGAAGGATGGCTAGATATTTACCTTATTATCTCAAAAATTATTCAAAATATTGCAATAAAATATTTTCGCTACTCTTTTCAGCTTTAATATCTTTTTTTACTGCAATATCTTCTTTAACTGATAAAACAAGGAGGGGTGCCATGTCTAAAAAATAAAAAAATAAAAATAACAAATTATTTCTTGATATTTTACATTAAACATCATTCATTATATGGCTACAGAATGAAACTGCTATAACTCCTATATCAATATGCAAGACACGAAAAATCTAGATGGTTGATTTGATGATAATGAAGACAAAGAGGTTTCAATCTACTGTAAATTGAAACGTACAGATATAATAAATCAGTCACACAGAACTAAATAAATCTAGAAAAATATGCTGTGTGTGACTGCACGTCTTACACCATCATAGCCGGATATCTAAAAAAATATCAAAGCATTGTTTTCAGACCTATATTTGAGATTATTTCAAAATGAAAAACTAGACAAAATCATGACAGGTTGCCACTATATCTTTCCCTATATCTTAATTCAAAATTAAAAAAAAAAAAAAAAAAAAAAAAAAAAAAAGCCTTTGTATTGTCCAGTACCAAAAAAAAAGTTTTCAAAAAGTATTCATTTATATAAAAAAAGTCTTCTATAGTCCTTTAATTTCTAAATTAAATTAAATAACAAAATTATAACAAAGGAATTGGCAGGAAATTCCAAAAACATTGCTTTCTGCAAAAAAATAGTCAAATGTGTATCTAGTATGAAAAAACAAGATAACTAGAAAGTGCTGCATTTCTTAACAGTAATGTCGTAAATTTCATGTTGGAATTTTTGGATACATAAATAAATATATGGATACAAATATCAAAAAATATTCCTATATCTTCTAAGCTACAATTTATACCAAAGTCAAAGATTAGTTTTATAGGGAATTTCTTAGACATATCTCACTAATATGTGAAAAAATAGCTGCAAATTTAATTTTCCCTTTTCACATTCATATAATTTCACTTGGCTTTATATTTACAAATTATTTTCATTACTAAACTAAAATAAATTAAAATTTTTTATTTCTTTAAAATTCTGTTAATCATCATTTTAATAAAATATAATCTTTATTTTCAGTCACTTTTTTGAGTTTTTTCTTGTTTAGAATACTTCCTGTTACAGAAATTTAGTTAGATGATTTGAAAATCACTTATTGTTTTTGGTCCCCTTAAAAATCATGGCCTTGCTTTTTCTGTTTATACCTTTATCCTTAGGGAACTTGTCTACAGCAGTTCATGAAAAGATTTAATTTTTATTACATAGAAGTTATTCTAACTTTTTTTTTTGAAGAATTCCTTTTAGATAAATTCAACCTTGATTTCCAGTACTTTCATTTAGTTTTAATAGTTAAATTTCTTTCTAATTTCTTTTTAGAATTTGTTTCAACCATCTACTTTAAGAATTCTCAAAATATGCCTGAAATATTTTATAATTTGAAATTTTTTTAGAGCAAAAAACGAAGTTTTACAACAGGAAAAATATTGATAACACTATATTATTTTGCTGCAAAAATATTCACCTTGTTGTGATGATGATTCAAGGAAAGAGTTATTAGTTATTTCATTATGTTTCATTTTATTTTTGTTTTATTTTATTATGAAGGTTGTTTAACAATTCGATAAAAGTTAGTAAGTTTGTATTAAAACATAAAAACATACTTACTAGCAAGCATTTTTCATACGTCGTAAATCAAAACGTTTCGTTGAGGAACAAGAATGAAAAACCGACAATATGAGTCTTTCGTGATCACATAACTTTATAATAAAAACTCACTTTAAATTTTAAAATGTAGAATTTTGTTAATAAAAAAAGCATGCAAAAAATGAAAGAAATAAATAATAATCAGAAATTGCTAAACGTATTATCCACATTATTATTCACTTTATGCAGATTTCAGAACTATCAACAAAATCAAATCTGCATTAAATAGAAAAATTCAATCTACATCAAGGAATAAAACATTATTGAACTTTAAAATTGAATTTCCCTTCATCCTAAATATTCAAACTACAATTTAAAGACTTTCTGTAAAATAAGAATCTGAGTAAAAATTAGATCACTTGAGGCAAATTAAGTTAGGAGAGTGTGAAAATCTAAATTCATAGGTTAAAAAGTGATTAAAAAGTAATTTTTTTAAGTAATTATTTTGAAAAATTATAACTCAATACAAAAGATGATATTACAAACATTTAAGCTAAAATATTATTTGTCTTCAAAATTAGGTCTTCGCTTTTCAACAAAAGCTGTCATTCCTTCCTTACGATCCTGTGTAGCAAAAGTTGCGTGAAATAATCGCTTTTCAAAATGGCATCCCTCAGATAATGTGAGCTCGTAACTTTTATTAACCGCCTCTTTACAAACAGCAGCTATAAGTTGAGAATTTTCAGCAATCTTGGAAGCGGTTTTTACAGCCTCGTCTAGAAGTTCAGCAACAGGTAATACTTTACTGACAAGACCAAACTGCAAAGCTTCTTGAGCAGAGATAGGTGTACCTGTCAAACACATTTCCATAGCTTTCGATTTTCCCACAGCACGTGTTAATCTCTGTGTGCCACCTGCCCCTGGGATAGTCCCTAGCAATATCTCAGGTTGACCAAATTTTGCTTTTTCACCGGCATAAATAATATCACACATCATTGCAACCTCACAGCCACCACCTAAAGCAAAGCCATTAACAGCTGCAATAATAGGCTTATTACACTCTGTTAAACAATTCCAATGACTTAAAAAGTTTCCACAGAGAACTTCTGCAAATTCCATATTCTGCATTTCTGTGATGTCTGCGCCAGCTGCAAAAGAACGTTCACTACCAGTTAACACAATAGCTCCAATATTTCTATCGCCATCAAATTTTTTAATAGCATCTTGGAGGTCAAAAAACAAAGCATTACAGAGTGCATTTAGAGATTTTGGTCGATTTAAACGTATTACACCAACATTATTTTCATTTCCAGCTGTTTCCACTATTACGTTATCATAATCAGCTTGCTTGTATGTTTGAAAAGATCGTGCTGATATCAGTGATATTGACTTTTTTAAAGTCCCCAAGCATAATTTAGATGACAACATTTTGTTTATAAGTGACATCTACATTAATTAAAACTAAAAAAAATTAAATCAATTTCGAAGTTAGAGAAAATTACTAAAAAAATTCACTTATAAAACAATGAAGGAATTCCAAACCCTGTTCTTATTTTCTGTGGAGAGAAATTTCACCATAATTTTCCATTATTTATATTATATATTTATTTATATTATTTATATATATTTGGTTACATATTAAAAAATATAAATATGAAAAATAACAAGTAAGAAAAGTTTTTTCAATCTACTTATTCACTCTTATTACGATTTTCTAATAAGTACCGGTCATTTATGGTTTTTATGGTAGGGAATATATCAGAGGATTTATTGCAATTTAAGTTTACAAAAGACAATATCTTAATACCTCACAAAAATTACAAATAGTAATCATGGGCATACAAGCAAAATATGGCGTAAATTCTTTGAGTTTTTTTAAATTTTAAAAATATTTAAAGAGCCTTTAGGCTCATTAAAATTTTGAAAAGCCTTTATATAATATATTATATAATTTTCAAAAGATCCTTTTTTAACTTTAGCTGGATATAGTTTGCAGACCTAACAAATATAGACTATAATTTTGTAAAAAAAAATTTTTGTGTCTACCTTTACCACCATTTGTTTTTTATCTGAATGTTGTTTTGTTGTTTTATTTTTTTTTTGTCTTGCAATTTATAAAACATATGTATATTTGTTTGTAGCAAAATAAATACTTAAAATACTTACTTAGAAAGTGTCAATATAGACTAAAAGATTTTTCCTCTAAAGTAACTTTACTTTTTCATAGTTAATCTTAAACAGTTAACAAAATGATAAATTTTTGCTGAAATTATTTTAAATTAGGCAAAGAGAGTCATCCAAACATGCCCATATTGGTAAATGATATTCTCTCTCTCGTGGTTATTTTATTTTATGATTTTCATATTTATATATTTCAAATTTATTAAAAAATCCATAGACTCAATATTAAGTACATGATAAAAATGTGAATTAGTGATTATAAAAAATGCAACCAAAATGTTTGGAACATGTTTATATTGCTTAAATGATATAAAACTTGTATAAAACTTTAGAAAGATCTAAAGCTTGATTACTATTATGAAAAATGAATAAATTAACAATGATTCTGAAGCTCTTATTACTTAGTATCATCCCACTAAATTTAAGCAAAATTTATAGAGAAGTTCTGGAAAGAAGTACATAGCAAATGCATGCACAGATGGAGGTGAATTAATTTTTCTTTTTTGGACTTCATTTAAAGAACCAGTAAACGCTTAGTGACTATTTAATCTCCAGAAATTTCTGAAGTGTACCTTAATTCTACCTAGATTAGCATTTTATTTAAATGAAATTCAGAAAGATAGAAACTAAAAAAAAGAAGAGTAAGTAGTAGCGTAAAGAGTAAGAATAAAGTCAGAAGTAGAAGTAAGTAAGTAATAAAACAAAGATTAGGATTTTGGAGCATGATCCTAACGTTGAAAAAAAAAAAGAAAAAAAAGAAAGTAAATTTAACTCTTTAGGATAAAATGAGTGATACTTTGGTCTGATTGGTTGATTAGAAAATCTGTTCTCACAAAAGGTAAGAATAAGAATGATAGATATGGAGTAGTAGACAAATTTTTCAAAGTAGATAAAAAAAGTAACTGATGCCAAGCATGACAAAAACTGCATTCTGGTGAAGTTTTTAATAGGTAATAGGATAGTCAGTTCTGAGTTACAGCAGGAGAATTTAATGACCATATTTATAGGTGCGCAGGAAGGCTATAGTTTTTAGAGTAGAAAAAAGAGATGAAAAGATTATTTGAATATGGAACAGCAACAGATACAATGCTTTGCATTATACAGTATGAGGCAGAGTAGGTTGACAGACATAGATTATTCACAGATAATTTCATAGCTCGGAAGTCAGATAAGGCGGTAACGATGTGAAAGTTATAACAAGCAAAGAATTAGTTTATAAGGTAGGCTGCTGGTTTGTGATGATATTTTGAAGTTTTAAGGAAGTTGAAGGAACGAACAGGCACTGTCGGAAGTTTAGAAAGTTAAAGAAACACGATGTAGCAAGAAAATTCAGTGCAAAAATTGCGAACTTGTTTCTAGCGAGTTAATGCGATAATGATGTTGTAAGTACCTGTATTACCTAGAGTAATAGTCTTCTAGAAGTCATTAATGATACTTGTAGGTGAATAGGTGAATAAAAGGGCCAGCTAAACACAGACAGGCCTGTTGCTAGAACAATAACGATGCATTGAGAAAGTGTAGACATGATAATTCCAAAAGAAAAACCTAAAGGCAGAGGAAGAAAAACACTAGAGGTAATTAGAACCGATTTGCTGAGAATGAATTTGAACATAGACCTAACAGTCTAGATCAGGCTGGAAGATGGCCATTAATATACCCTGCGCAACCTATGTTAGCATGGAAAACAAAAACAACGACAAGGACAATAATGATTTATTTTAAAAAACAAAAAGTTTCTGAGAATTAAATAATTTGTTACCAAATTAGAGAATGTTTAGAATTTTCAGAGAATGCAATATTTGAGCAGTTTGAGAGACACGAATTGATATTTTAAAAAAAGCAGTTACTCTCATTATGACTATCTGATTCTTAAAATAATTTTTAAACACTATGTGCATGTGTTGTGTTTATTTTATTTAAAAAAACATAAAAAACAAGCTTTTTTACATTTGTTTTATTATGTTGTCTAATTCACTCGAAACTAAGTAGCCAAGTCATCGCAAAAACCTGTCTTCAAGTAAGTTCTAACAAGGCGCTATGTCTTGTAATCCGATGGGCTGATAAAATCACCCAAGGATTTGTATTTAAAAATTCGAAGCGAATTTACTTAACTTGTCTGATGTATGGAACAATTCCATTTTTCAATATTTTTTTTTAATCAACATTTATAAAAGTTTTTTAAAAAACTTCTTGCTGATTAGTTTTTACAATTGAACAGATTAATGGCTGTTATTACTTGAACAAATGTGATTTCTTAAAAATATTTTAAATTTAAGTTTGACATAAATGTATTGTTTATAAACTGTATGTAAATTATCGTTCAAACAAAAATTAAAATATTACAAGGGAAGTATCAAATTTATTTTTAATGCAGGAAAATGATGTGCTCTATGGTCATTTAACTTTATCAAAAATTTGTAGATTCAATCTTGAAAAACTAACAAAAAAAGTGAAATGGTGTTAAGAAAAAAATCAATAACTGGGGCTGTTGTTGGTATTAACTCTTCCACAGACTCTGCTAAAAGGACTAAACCTTCTTTATGCAATAACTCCAACTTGTTCTAAACTCTTTTGACAGCACTTCTAAGACGAAAATAAACAACATACTAAGAGCCGCACACTGATGTATACCAAATTTCATATTAAACTCAACACTGAATAAATCATTAACCCTAAAACAACTTTGGTGTACATAGGCTGCACAATCTTAACGATCCACTTAACTAGATCAAATTTCCTCACAGCCCACTAAACTACTTTCCTTAGAACTCTATCAAAAGCTTTCTACAAATCTATGAAGGCAAAAAGGAGATTATTTCTCTTTCCCTAGATAACACCATCCATCAAGATCTCATTGGCAAGACTTGTAATAAACTTAACCTCAAAACCTCTTAATTTTTTCCAAAAAAGGTGTGGCCCAGGACCAAAGTATTGTAAAAATAAATTTTTCATAAAAAAGCCAATAGCAAAATTACAATTTTTAAATAAATTACAGTATTTAGTAGAAACATGGTCGAATTGCCCCCTCCCCATCCTAGCATAAGTAGAGAAAGAAAAAAAAGAGACTCTAACAGGTGGCCAATTAAATCAATACTTTCTTTCTATGGTCTTTTACTTCATGGAAACTTTTGAGAAAATGTCATTTTTGGTGAAAAAGTATCTATTTTAGGGCTAATGCCAAAAAAGCAAGACATTTTGATACGTAGCCATTTAAGTCAAAAGATGCACTATATATTCCCTTAACTTTATGTAAAATCTTAAAAAGTGAAAAATAGTTTTAAAAAAATTCTGAAAATTGCATCTGGGGCCGTTGCTAGACAACAAGAATTTTTTTCTTTTTTTTATACATCAACAATGATATAAACATCATGCAAAAAATCAAAAAAAAAAATACAAGAAGCAAATTAGGAATGTTGCTTACCAAAAAATTGGACTAACATGAATTAATCCTTATTTTTTAAAAATGTAAAGAAAAATGCATATAACAAAATCATATCTATTAATTTAATTCTAAAATTTTGTATTGGTAAATTAACATAAAACAAAGATTCACAGTTTTGCAACCGGCTAAAGACCTGATAAAATAGGATAAAATTTTAAAATGGCCAACATGCAATAAAAAAATAAATATAAATAATCCCCGAAATGACTACAATGCAAATTCGTGGAACAACATTAATATGAAACATATCAACCCTTGAGCATGAACTACAAAACAAATGTTGGTAAAAAATTAATAAAAATAGTTTAAACTGCCCTATAAATACTGAAAAAAAAAACTAAAAAAAAAAAAAAAAAAAAAAAAACCATCAAACTCAGTTATTGTTGTATGACGAAAGTACTGAGCATAAAATAGACAAACAAGCTCCTAAATAACAACCACGTAATTGTCGAATTACAAAAGCACTTATCGCCTAAATGGTGATTCTCCAGCAAAACATCGTACACAAAGCTGGAGTAATGTATATTGACATAAGAGCAAAATATCGCAGACTTGTGTCAAACAAAATACAATGAACACACAAAATCAATAAACAAAAAAAAAAAAAAAATCTACCTTCTTCTAAACTGATAAGGAAACTGAAAGATAAGATAAAGGAAAAGAGGCAATTTCAATATTTCATGGAGTAATGTGTCGTGTTTTTGCTCTCACAGACCTGACTAAAAAATATACAAATCTTGCAGAAAAAGTATGAAATATTTGCATAGAATCTTAAGGACTACTCAATAAACAAAGATCAGTGAGGGTCACTATAAAAAATCATTAAAATAATTAGAAAAGCTTTTTATAGATTAACTAAGTTGTTTGATGAAAAAATTTAAAGGGATTCCAAGGTACTTTGCGTGTCAGGCTCTATTTAAAAAATTGTTTAAACAATGAGGAATAATTTTTATTTCATCAAAATAGCACAAAACGCTTTTTGAATTATGCGTTTGAAGTTTTGGGGTATAGTTTAAAAAAAGCCTTGTGGTGACATCACAGCTACCTATTACATATCTAGTACCTTGGAGTCCCTAAAAAACATGTATAGCTTGAAAAACGCTGAATCCAAGAAATTAAAGTCGATATACCTTAGTAGTTTTACTTGAGTTTAACACTATATTATATTCAATTGCAAAGAATTTTTTAATCTATCACATGGCAATATTTATACGTTAATAAAGAAAATAACATCATAATTTAAATTGGAATAGAAAATTTTCAAATAAATTAATAAAAAGAAATATATGGAAAATGAATATTTTAGGATTTGAGCCATGGAGTATCCAATTGAGAAAGTTATTTTGGGCCATCTAATAAAATTTTATCTCCCTAGAGAGATCTTATAATGAAAATAAAATGAAGAGGAAATTTGATCTGGACCATCGTTAGAGAAAGTCAAGTGATTTAAAATTGATTACAATAGATAACACATACAGATATATATA
>JAUZNK010097943.1:0-12068 GCA_035046665.1 Euphysa ruthae
ATATATGCGGGGAAAATATGTTAATGATGAGAGTAGATAAGTAGTCCGGGCTAGTGATTTCTCACTAAATGTTTTCAATTTTATGCGTTGTTTGGTCTCATTATGCTTTTGGGGCAAGTAATTAAAACTTTTTGTTTCACCACTGACAATCCCAAACAAACAAAAAATGTAAAACTTAATTTCTTCATTACTATTGAATAATAAACTTATTGATATCTACATAAGTTATATAAATTATTATAGGGGTCGATATCAAAGGTAAATAGATTTTAGCTTCAAGTTAGCATAGTCTGTATAAGCCATTTTAATATATTGCAATGAAGAACAGAATGATAAAATATAGTAGTTAAATTATGAGAAATATCACTGTCTCTGCTCTGGGAACGAATATATGTGAAAACTAACACTCGTTGTCGACTTTATGTAGGCACAGATAGTTATATAATTAGCTCGAAACTCAGTTGCCTTTTTTATGATGTCCTGTGCCCTCAGATGCCCTGTGCAAAAAAATAGCATCTATCCGAGTAAAGCACTTCCTTTGATGCGCTCTTCAGAAAAGTGTAGAGAAATCCAAGTCTTTTAATGCTAAATCAATCGTTTGTCTTAAAACCAAAGCAAGTCGATTTTCGTTATAATCGTTCTTGAAGAAAATAGATAGTGTTCAACTCCGCATAACGGTGATAAAGAAGTATGAAAGCCACTTCAGTGTCTTCTGAGACAGCAATAACATGTTTTTTGGCGAGCTCCAAAGATTTTTTTACTATCTTAGTGTCTACATCCGCTAAGGTCACGTAACAAGTGTGACCTTTTGTTCACAGAAACTGTGCGAGGTATTTAATCAACTCAACTTTGTTCCTCACGTTAGAAAGAAAACGATCTTTCTTCCAGGGTGCTTTTATGTTACCATCATCTTTAACATGAGATTTATTGTTGCCTATGTCTCTCCGAAAATATTTGGTAAACTTTTTAGAGACATTTTAACATCAAAAACGATGTGTGCAAATCCGTAGTGTTTTTTAATATAATTAGCATACGTTTCAACAATATCGTCAAACGTGTAACCTTTGTTCCAAAACACTTTTCTTAACAGTGTTACTCCATCAACTGTGTAAAAAAAACTGGATGGTTCTTTGTTTAGTATATTCTTTCTTGGAAGATAACGTTTCTTAACACTGCTTTATTTGTTTTTCGCATTATACCGTTCTTGAACATATATAGATAACGGAAAGGTTGTTAGTTCATACTGAAAATACGATTAAACGTCATCTTCTCTTTGTGAAATTGCTGCTAGCCGTGTAAAGAGCGTTGTTAGCCGTGTAAAGAGCGTTGTTAGCCGTGTAAAGAGCGTTGTTAGATTAATACAAAGAGTTTTCTTTTTTTCACTTTAATTGAGTTATGAAGGAATGCAAGAGGCTTTACTGCATCTTTTCGTTTGATTTTAGCGTCAAAAAGATTACTGTTGTTGATACTTTGATGTATTTGTCTACCAATTCATCTGCTTTTTCACAGTTGATGTTATTATGTCCATATTTAGATACGAATCCTGTTGAAAAACAATGTAAATGAGGATCTTCAAACTCAAACGGGTTTCTTTCTTTGAACCAATTTTTAAACGTAATCTTTGCTTGTTCTTGAAGGTCGAAGTTCTATATGCTGCTCGCTTTTTAAAACCAAAACACCATTGAATGATGCCATTTACTCATGAGCTGACGCTGTATAACTCACAGTTAAAACCTACATATACGTTATTGAGTCTCTAAATCCAGTACCTTTTGTCAAACCTCCTTTTGACTTCATCAAAGTCTGCTCTATAACTAAATCTGTCCAGAAACCGACCACTTTTTTCTGTTCTTTTGACAGTATGGTTTCCACTTTTAAGCTGATTGAAGAGCCAAGGGTGCTTTCTGGAAGTAACTCCATTTCTTGGTTGTACATTTGTCCACTTTTAGCGCAATTTAAGCGACCAATAGCTGCAAACTAGTTAAGATTTATTTTTAGTGCGTCCAAATGAAGTTACCGCAAACGATTTCGTTCACTGTAAATAAAAAAGTTGAAAAATTTGATGTCAATGTACAAAAACCATATAGCAGCATTTCGAGATTCAGTTTTCTTTTCTTTGACGATTTTTTCAATAACAATTTTTACTGTCTTGAAATGATCGCTTTCTAATACCGTCTTACTTTCCGCCAGTGTAACTTCTGTTACTTTCGAAATTTTTTATATTTCGAAAGGACAAATTTATTTTTTCTTCTTTTATTAAATGGTCAATGATGATGGACATTAAGACGCTTTGAGTAATTAAATGAGCTTTCAATGCTCCTGTATATGCTTTTTCAGAGAGCATATGGTTCAAGTTGTTTCCGCATTCACTTTTTTAAACAATTTGTCGATTGCAATGCCGTCCATAAAGTTTCCGATGCTCCCAAGAAAACTCATAATCGTATGAAACCCACCTAAACGAGATACAACATGGGGGCTTTCTTTTATCGCGATACCTTTTGCTTTTAACCAAAGAAGCTTGTCTACTACTACCTTAATATAGGTCTGATTGATTATCTTTTTGACATTAGTGAAAGATTTGAAGTTTATATTGTTCTTTATGTTTGAAGCTCTTTATCTGTATTTTTAAACAGTGTTAGGTAGGAATATTTTAAAAAGATTTGATAGTTTCAAGTTTCTCGCACCTGTTGGGTGTAAATAAACAATTAATACTTCTTTTATAATAAGTTTCAATTAAATTGGTAAGTTTTAAATCAAAAGCAAAATTGTTTAGTAAAATGAGATTTTTTCACGCTTGTTACAAAACATATTTATAACACCCTTTCACCGAGTTACTTTTAGATTCTATTATAAGTAAGTATTATGCATCTTTACATATAAGGTATGGTAAATAAATACTTTTTGGTGTAAAGCAGCTTGTGCAGGTGTTAGCAGAAATTAACAGACTTTGGTTTCTTTTAGGTTTTCATTAAACATACCAACAGAAAATAAAATAGTTTCCTTTATCGATTGCTGACTTGAGGAATGAAAACAATGACCAAAATTTACCTAAACGTTCAATATGATCAAAGCTTTCTACAAATCTAAGAAATCAAGCCAAGGAACTTTTAGCAAGAAAGTTGTTTCTTTTTTTTAAAGAACGATTTTATACAGAGAAGACTCTCTCAATACAGATAGACAAGCGGCGGTTGATTTTATGTTAATTTGATAAAGTGCCTGTTGGTCTTTTTTATGAGAAAAGAACCGTCTTTGAGAAGATTTGCACAGCTACAGAAAAATACAAGTGCACAATTCCTTTATATATTTTAAGCCATAATGAGAAAACCGGTGCTTATTAAAAATCATAATTTATTTAAATAATGTTTACAGAAACTCCCCGTAAAAGTTTTGATACCAATCTTCCACGTTTTCTGCTTTATCCTTTCTGCTAATTTCATCTTTCTTTAATGCAATGAACGCTTGTATAAAATCTTCACCTAATTCTGCTTTAAACAATTCACTTTCATTAAGTTTTTCTAAAGCCTCTTCCAATGTGGCTGGAAGCAACTCCGCGCCAACCGTTTCTTTTCCGTAAATGGCTTCACCTCTATCCAGCTTAAGTTTGCGTTTAATACCATCAAGTCCTGCAATTATGACCGCAGCAGTGACTAAATAGGCGTTACATCCTGCACCTGGAACTCTATTTTCAATATATGTCTGCGGTTCATCAAATGACTTTGCCCGATAAGCTGCGTCTCGATTATGCATGCCCCAAGAATTATTTAATGGAGCGTAAGTTCCAGGTACATTGCGTTCATAGCAGTTTGTAGTTGGGAGCATTATAACTGCAAATTCATTTGTGTGTGCACGAAGTCCGGCTATCCAATGTTCAGCCAGATCGGATAGCTTATTAGGTTTTGCAGCGTCATACATCATGTTCTTTTTTTCATCTTTATCCCATATAGAGTGATTGAAATGGCCAGACGATCCCAAATCATTTAGGAAAGGTTTTGACATGAACGTAGATCTCATTCCTTTTTGTATAGAGATTTCTTTTACAGCTTGTCTAAATCTAGAAGCACTATCTGGACATTCGATACCAAATTTAGGTTTCATGGTAATTTCATTCTGTCCATGGCCATACTCGCTGTGATAAGCCTCTGGATATATACCCATTGCACGCATGGCCCTTATTGTGTCAAATATAAGCTCTTCAGACTTTAAGCCACCTTGCATCGTAGCAAAGTTAGACGTAGCAGCAATTGGTTCAAACACGTCTTCTTTAAGTGTATAGAACTCATACTCCCAAGCACCATAGAACGATAAACCGATTTCAGCTAGCTTCTCTAATTGTAGTTTGCATAATGTCCTTGGACAAACCATTAAGTGGGGACTTTCAGGATCACTTGGTTTAATTCGGTTTTCAACATATACGCTAGCCACATTTTGTTTCCATGGTAATCGACACCATGTTTTTGTGTCAGGATACATGAAGTAATTTCGGTGACCAACGCTTTCAGCAACATTTGTCCCTTTAACCAGCGAGCCATCAAACGTATTTGAGAAAGCACCTCCATAGAATGGGACACCTTTGTGAGAACTCGCTTCATAGTAGTCAATATCACACATCATCCCTCTTAACATTCCATGTAAATCCACACTTTCAACGCGGACAAATTCAATGCCTAAATAAAGATTAGAAGTTTATTATAACCAAACAATTGCAAGCTTTCTTTGTAAGTAAAAGTTTAATTGTCACAAAATTTATCAAGCGTATTTTAAAAATTCTCAAAATATAACAATAAAAAAAAACATTAAATCAAAGCTAATACCGAAATACTGAAATTGACAGGAAAGAAAAAAGGAGAGATCCTTGTTTTCATACCTTTTCTAATCAAACTTATCTCCTTCTTAAGCTGGTTTATCATTTAAAACTAAAGAGATCAAGCTTTTGTTACAAAAAAACTAGGTTCTTGTTTTCAAAACAACTAATATAAGTTATCAATGGTGCCTTTTCATAACACCGTGATCCTTATTTGGGTTGCTTTGAAAAAGAAATTGTTTCATTCAAGAAGGAGTTTAGTCGCAGGCGCATTCATCGACTCCTTAAGTACAGGAATGGTATTTTTCCAAAAATTAATGCTTTGGCCAACTTGCGTAAAAATATAGAGTCAACTGCTAAATCAACAGTTTCAATTAAAGGTATGGTAGTAAAAAACTTTCAAGATCAAAATAGAAGACTTTATTCTTTTTCTATACAATACTAAATTATCGTCATTTTCCTGTTATTTCTCTTTTTAGCTTTAGGAATTTAGGAACATTGACAATTATCTTATCGATATAATTTACAACTAGCAAGTTAGTAGTACATTTTGTAGTTTTTAATTTGTAATATAACCTTGGAAATGATGTAGAGAATACATTGAAACATGTCGGTTAAACTTGATTTTGAAAATATTGTCATTCTTCTTAAAATTTTTAATCAGATTATGCTTTTAAGATCTATCAGGCAATATTATTACCGGAAGAAATCCACCTGTAAGCTTTTACTTCCTGAAATTTGTAAGCATAAAATTTTAATATTCTATTTGATTTTGAAAAAAAATTTTAAATGTTAGACTTCTTTATCTCATCAAAAAGAGTTATTGCTTTCCAGGTAGAAAGTCGCAAATCAAAATCATTTTGATTGATAGAATAATGAAACTGGCATAGCAAATCTACCAATTGCCCAATAATTTTCTGTTTCTCCCATCTCACCATTTCTTGCCTTTTCTAACTCATTTAGCAGTTGGGAAGCATCGTTTCAAATGAAGATTCAGATATTTGAACTTCTGAGGAAAGGTCACAATATTGAGCAATAAACAATTGTTCTAAAGCTTCTTCAAATATATACATCATCTAATATCCAGCAACTGCATAGTCCAGTTTGAAAAATAATTTCCTTGAAACCACTGCCCTTGAAAAATTTGCCAAGTACTGAAAACCATGTCATCTTGGTGTGAAAATATCCAGGATGTATTAAAATAATGTTCCAAACTTGGGGATTGTCCCAAATTGCATGAAATGCATTCATTTCCTCTCCTACAGCCATCGTCATATGAACGTAGTTCATGCTGCTCTGATGTTTTAGCTCATGTAATCTTTAGAATACCTCAATAATGATACCATAAGCTGTGATTGGCTTTTATACTGGCGGTAGATAATTTAATATAGTTGCTTCAGATTGCTCTACTTGGAATAATTTTGCTGTCCATCCTGCAAAATGAGGGTGGCATTGATTATCACGACTGTTATATCGCGTAATTTTCCAAGTTGAAAGTAATTTTTTGGCATGGTAATCCTTTTCACAACACATTCAATTATTGTGTCATCAAAAAGAACAGGATTGGTTTTAGGCTTGATTGACATAGCTGGAACTTGTTCATTATCATTATTCAGCTGGATTGATCGTCTTTTAGACTTTGGTACAGATATAAATTTTTTTTTTTTTTTTGAAATGCAACACCTGGCGTATTATGAATCCAGCCATTTCCAGCTTCTGTGTCAATATTTCTGTCGAAGCTGTCCCACCAAAATATGGCAGGTATATTTTTTAACTCTCTGGATATAGTTCGCAGTCCTAAAATATGTAGAATATAGTTATGTAAAAAAAAAAATAAAAAACTCTTTTTTTTTCTTGTTTTATCTTTTTTTTTACTATGCTTCGGCTGAATCAATCTCTATGTTTTTGTGTGTGTTGTATAACGGGACCACAACGGAAATATTGTTGTGACAGACAATTTTTGTGCCTATCCTTGCCACCATTTGTTTTTTTATCTTAACTTTTGTCCTTGTTGGTACTTTTTGTTTTCTCTTGTTTTTTATTTTTCATAGCATATGTATATTTGTTTGTGGCAGAATAAATACTTACTTACTTACTTACCTACAAACGAAAATAAGGTAAAATGAAAAAAAAAATTAAGTGGTGAGCAATATATGAAACTGGAATTAAATATGACATTGGTAAAAAATCTCCGTTTATTAAGATTGTCTGGTTTATTGACTGAAGAACTTCAACCTCTACACCTTGTAGGTGTATAATAAATGTGATGCGGTAACCTGCAGAATGAGCTAATCACACTTTGATGGGGGAGGGGTCTAAAAGCCGGTGTTTTGAATTCGTACATACTCTATCTAAGGCCCCTGAATATACATTACACCATACATAGTTTTGCCCCGTGATAAGACAGCTGAATTGGTAATTCAATGGATTCTTTATGTAAATACTGAGCTAATTCCGCAATTTTCTATAACAACATTCATGTTTCTTAAATTCTTTAGCTGCGATGTCAACGCCATTTATTAATCCAAGCATTGTATAATTTTTTTGTGCTGCTGCTGCTTTATTCAATGGCGTTGCAGGCTCCTTTGTCACTATTTTACTTAGCATTTGTTCCCTTTTCTTTCATGTTATCATTTTCTTTTACAAAATAAACAGTAATCAGGGAAAATTACATTTATTTCTTTTAATTCTGGGTATTTGCTTTTGTCATCAGATACTCAGGACGGCTTACGGTCATTCTCTTCTTCATTATCCTGTGCATTCTTTCGTTTTCAAGTGCTATAGCGAAGGTAAATTTTTGGTAACATCAGTGATATTTTAGTCCTGGCATGACTTTGCATCGGATATTATCACATTAAAATAAGTGTAAGTTTTCGCCACCTAAGCTATAATGTATATTTTTTCTCTATACTAATGCACTATAACTTCTTTCATTGAGATCAACTAAATTTTTCTCGTTAGTAACATTACTGTAATGAATGAAGCAACTCATATTTTAACCAGCGTACACATTATTTTCTACATTTTTTTTAATAAAAAAAATTAAATAATCATACATCCAATAACACTGAAAAACTTTCAAACATATTTCACCATTTTGAAAAACTTGTATACTTCAGAAGTTACAAAATTAGGGCATATTTCAATACAAAACGACCCCGGGGGAAATGGGGGCACGATGACCAATTCCCACGGAAATTTTCTATATAACAAATAGATTCTGATTCTATAATTTTCAAAACATAAGAAAATCACAATTGCGCTTGTTCCCTCTATTTTTGATCATTACCACCCCCCACCAGAAGCTCCTTGACTATATGCATTAATGAAATATTTCAATTCAATTGTACCCAGATAGC
Organism: Euphysa ruthae; assembly: GCA_035046665.1. Lineage (NCBI taxonomy): Eukaryota > Metazoa > Cnidaria > Hydrozoa > Anthoathecata > Corymorphidae > Euphysa > Euphysa ruthae. Next base: position 8,161 of record JAUZNK010097943.1, read on the forward strand.
TGAGATGGTAAGACATCTGACTTCCAACCGTAAGGTTCCGGGTTCAAATCCGGGTATCGCCCACTCAGTGTATGAGTATGAGTAAGTAGCATTCGATTTGGTAATTCGTCCTTAAACTCTCTTCATAGTGTGATAATACTGCATCAGGTAATAGTTCTAGGGCGAAAAAAAGCTTTTTGGAATAATCAATTCTTTGTCTATTTCCCTATCTCATTCAGTTGAATATGGATTTTCAAAATATTCCTGAGGAGATCCTGACCCAAAAAGTGTCTAAAATAACCCTTTAAAAAAAACACTGACTTAAATTTTCCATTAATCATCCAAAATTATATATAATGCGAGTTTCACGTTATTTCAGCAACCCTCTCCTGGGAAAAATTGGATGGGTCAAAACTATCATCACTGGGTCAGCAGCAATTTATTTTATATTTAAACGTTCTAAAATTTATTATATCCATCATATGGCAAATAAAGTTAGGCCAAAACTTTTTTCATTGCTTTCTAACATTTAAGTAACACTGGACATAGCATAACGTACGTTAAAAATTCTACTTAGTGCCCACCATCTAATAAATGCCTCCTTCTAATCAGCCAAATCTAAATAAGATGGTCTCTCAAGTCAAAAATTTGCTATTACAAACCTCCCTAAACACCTTATTTTTTATAGTAGAAAACACTGTTTATACCCAATTCAGATTATTTTCATAGCTATAGGGTTACACATTTTTAAACACTAATATCCACATACCCTTCCTTTGTTCTTCATTTAAAACGTTTTTCTTTGCTGGCATGCTTGAAACGAAGCTGAAAAAATAGTAGATGAACAAATAAGTAGATTATAAATGATATGATTAGTTTTGTAAGAAAGCAAGTTAATAGATAAGTGAGTCTTGTTACATATTAGATTTAGTCAGGACATGTAAAAACCGTTGGTGTATCATTCGGACAATAATTTCATGTTGCATAGAGTGATTCTTTTATTTTCAGACATGTAATTTAAATTGGGTCTACTGCAGAATTTAAATGCGTGTGCAGCGATACCCTGATTAACCCTCATATCAACCAGTAGTCAATTTATGGCTCTATACTGCTCAGTACCAATATTCATATTTAAACAAAATCGTATACAGTTATTTTGTTCACCTTTCAAACGGATTTTAAATGATTCGTTGAGGCCTAAATCCAAGGCAGAACATGCATAGTCAAAGTGAGGTTGAATCAGAGCATTGCATGAGCACGCTTTAAGGTTCTAGATAATAACGGTTGTATATAAAAACCTAAATTTGGAATTAATTTTATTTAAAACATAGCGACCCATCGTCTTTCCATTCACGGTGTGATCTAATAAGCATCTTAGGTATTTTACTGAGATATGTTGTTTAATGGATATGCCTCTATAAATCATATTCAAGGTATCTGCTTTGTTAGCTTTTTTTTAGATGAAAGGAGGATAACATTGGTTTTTTCTTCTCCAAAGTTCACACTTAGTTTGTTATCGACAAACCACTCACAAAGGTTGGAAAATTTTTAGGATATTTTGGAATTCATGCATTTCTGCATTTCAATGACTTTTCCACCTTTGATGCAGAAAATTCTGAACTCGACCATTTACATAAAGTCAGACCGCTTCTGGATTTGATACGGGAGCGTTGTAGGAAAGTGTACAGTCCCGGAAAATTGTAGAGGAACCCTTGGTTCTATTTAAAGGCCGATTACATTTCCGCCAATAAATCAGAACAGCGCGTTCGTTTTGGGATAAAATTATTTGAGTTAACAACATCTGATGGAATAACGCTTGATTTGCTTGTTTATTGTGGTAAAGGTATGTTCTTTTCTGAGGGTGTCAAACATAAAAATATGCCTTCTACAGAGCGAATACCGGTAAAGTTTATGACCCCTTTTCTTAACAATGTACATGTATTATATAGAGATAATTACTATACTAGCCCAAGCCTTGCAAGTTTTTTGCTTGAAAATCAGACATATTTGTGTGGCACTATAAAAACAAACCACAGAATTTATTGCTAAAAATATTCCAAATGTTGGAGAAAGGTACCGCGTCCTTCCACCAAACAACGATTAATGTTAAAATGCTTGCCTGGAAGTATCGTGTCAGTAAAGGTAAGTCAGGTAACAAACTCAAAGTTTTTTTTATGTTTTCCACTTATCACAGCCCTGTCATGGTGGATACTCGTAAAGCGGGCCATGATGGCCACCCTATTCTGAAACCATCAATTGTAAAGTCGTATAATTTGTATGTGGGAGGTGTAGACCGTGTAGATCAGCAGCTACACGGGATCCAATCTCTCAGGAAAAGGCTATAAATAGTACAAAAAGCTAGCTTTTCGTTTATTTTCACAGGTATCAATTAGCTCACCTAAAGTGTGTCAAGAGCACACCCTTAGTGGTGTTACCTTTTTAGATTACCTTATCAAAAGCATAAAATTGATGTTTTCCCTTACACCGCAGGTGCATCAACCAAGGAGTGTGATCATAGGGAGTGTATTACTCGTCTTACTGGAAGACGTTTTTCGTCTTTCATCTCTGTTAGACTTAATGGAAAGGCCCACAGAGCTCACAAAAAGCGTCGTGTCTGCTACTCCCGTGGAAAAATCAAAAAAAGATCATCCATTAAAAACGATATTTATCCGCATTGATTGTCCATCCAGAGGAGTGTTTTAAAATTTATCATGCCATGCTTGATTTTTCTAAGTGATATTTTATTATGAAATAATTTTATTCATAAAGTTAATTCTTTTGAAAAATATTTTGAAGCTCTTGTAAATAAAGACTTTTTTTCTCTTGTTTTCTCAAGTTTTTGCATGAACAACATTTTTTTCCTTGTGTCAGTTACAAATGTATGTACAAGCCAATAGTTGTATGAATTGATAGAAGAGTAATTTGGTAGAAATATCTCCTAAAAATCTGAAAATTTTATATTTTTACCTAGTTTGTAAATTATTTGATAACGTGACCTTAAAAATTAAAAAAAATAATAAAATCACATAATTTTCTAAAAATCTATTCTATAACAAAGAAAAACAAGCCCTTTCTTTTGAATAACTACTTACTACTACATTTTTTATTACTGTTTGTGTCAAATAAGTCAAAATTACTATTTTGCATCTCAGTCCAGTTCGCGTTTTTATTGTAGTCTTGAAAGGGTTAATCACAAATATCCTATTGTATTATTTTAGATGACATGACCCACGATGTAAATACGGTATACAAAGTTATTGAAATTAATAACACTTATATTAAGGAAAACTTACCTAAATTCTGGTCAGTATAAAAATCGTATTTTTAAAAACATTTTAAATCTTTGTTTTCACCAAGAAGATTTAATTTATCTAAGAAATGGGCATTCTTTACCACGGGTCACGGAAAGCAGCCTTGTGATGGGATATCGGAAATTAAGTATTTGTTATTAATAAATAAAATTCTACTGACTTATTTTATTTATCATGTCTTGAAGCCATCATATAAAATTAATGACACACAACAATAATTTAATTTATTTAATTTTGGTCTTATCTTGTAGATTTTAATACTGCTGATTTGTTTCATTTTGCAGGTAGGAACTAAATCATGCAGTGCTGATACTAATTACACCTTAGCTCACAACTTTGGGAATACTGATGTCCCAAAAGTTGATGTGGCTCCATGTGTGTCATACGATAAAAAACGGTAGATTGGCATAGTGGAAGATATAAATCCTGAAGAAAAAGGTTTGCTCGTTAAATTCATGTGCCCTCACGGCCCTGGATTCCTGATGTTCATATAATTAGCAAAATTGGGGTCCCCATCACTACAACTGGGCATAGTTATTGTCTAGCAGAAGATGATTTAAAATGAATTATTTCACTGCAGAAATAAAAATTTTTCGTTTATTATTATTTTATAACAAC
>JAUZNK010097954.1:0-12067 GCA_035046665.1 Euphysa ruthae
GAAAATATAACTAATTTTTTTTCCTAACTTGTACAAAAAATTTCCCTAAAAAAAAAAAAAAAAATAGAAGAATTACCTAAAACTAAGCACAGGACCAGCTTGGCTGAATATATCTTTAAGTTGTTCATCAGATGCTTCATAAGGTATGTTTCCAACTTAAAAAAAAAAAAAAAAAAGAAGAAAAATAAGTGTTTAAATCAATTAGAGTTAAAATAAATTAAAAAAAAAAGCTCTACAATTCATAAAAATTCCTATATAGCTTGATATATTCAATTTACTTTTAACACCCAGGCTATTTTCCTCTATATTCTAAGAGTCAAAATTGCTATATCTGACCTAACTACTTTAAAACATTTTAGAAACCAAATAAACAAATCCATATGAAACTTGGCTCAATTTTTATACTAACATATTGATCTAACAAAAAAATTATGACGGCAATATGACGTCACGTGACTAAAATTACTGTTTAAGATTTACATAAAGTGCATAAACTGAGCAACTGTTGATCAATTCTGTATACACCACCCATATCACTATTATATGATCTTACTACTGAAGTTTTGTAAATAGGTTTATCTTTACTTTCTGTTTTCCCTGTGTCAACCATTTTTCCTGAATGGAAAGTTGAAAACATGGTGTAGAGTATATGACCTTTGTCCAAAAAAGACTGCATCAGTGCAGCTGGTATCCGCTCAGTGCTAGACTAGATTTTATAAAACATACCTTTACCAGTATTAACTAAAAGATCTAGTATTATTCTGTTGGATGTTGCCAGTTATCAAGTTTTACACCAAAGCGTGGTCTTTTGGTACAAATATAGTGTTTGAAATGTAGTCGCCTCATGAAAAGGACAGCAGATTCATCAATACTGACATTTCTCCTGGAAAAACACTTTTTACACCGGTCTCTAATTAGTTCTAGTATTGGCCATACTTTTTGTAATCGATCATTGTTTTCATCATTCACACCATAATTAGGGTCATTATTATTTTCAGAGTGCATAAATTTCACAATCAGTTGGAAACAAATGTACGTGACTTTTGAGAATATCAGAGTGCTAAATAACTCAAATGTAGAACAATACATATGAACATTAGATTTGTGTATGATTCCCATTAGTAATACTAGACCAAGAAACTTTTCATTTCTAAAACTGTAACCTGTTTCTAATTTCCTACATACGTATTATCCACTTTATTTGGGTTGGCATCTAAAACTGTCAGCAAATCAGTTTTTTTCAAATACCAAAATTTCAATAATTTTAAGTGTCAAATATAGTTCAACAAAATCAAGAGTTGTAGGATTTTTTTTCATCCTTACTTTTAGTCCCTCAACTTCAAAGAAAGGAATTTCTGGATCCTCAGTGTTATCAATCTCATTATGTTCCCAGGTCCACAGTGGTTCAATTATCTTGCGACCTCGACCTACGCCTTGGTTACATCCTGCAACTCTACCATTAAGTTCACTTTCATCTTCCGATAACTCACCAAGCTCCATTTCATCATTACTATCATCCAAAACTAATCCCAAAATTTCATCGATATTTGTGTAAGTTCTTTTACGGGAAACCATTTCTTATTTGCTAATACATCTGGATCTAGATATTCGCATACGGTTTTCAGGCTATGGTATATTTCTTAGTCTATTTTCGCACATCGTTGCCGATTTATGACCCGCACAGCAGGTCACAGGAAAAATCATATGAGTAATGCAAAATGGGATGGTAAGTAATGGCTAGGTAATGACTCAGTGGGTCACAGGGAGTGAAAGGGTTAAAGACTTAAAATAATTTATTAAGTTTTAAGAAGTAGCTAAAGAAATTTAAATTAAATTAATTATATTATTAATTAATTTAAGAACCTAAAACCCACTATTTTATCTACAATAGTGAGTGAAATTATTTATCGCATATATAGGAAAATTTTTTGTTTATTATCAGATGCTAGAAAATGTTTGTTTTGTGTAACAAAAGGTTAACTAGAAAAAAAAAAGTTACCAAATACAGATCTAGCTGACTTTTCAGCCGCTTCTTTCATCTGTTGATCTTTCACAGCAGAAATTTCTCTAATTGGGGGACCAGCCATATTTTTATAATTTTCTAAAATTAAACATAAGTCAAAGTTCACATTAATTAAGATAATTATCATAGATCTATGAAACATCTTTGAATGTGAAAAACTGGGGGTTAAAACCTCTATTTACAAACAGACAAATGTGTGTAACGTCAGTGTAGAAAATTAGTTCTCAAAAGCAAAACAGTATAAGGTATAATAAAATAATAAAATATGTTTCACATATATAACAAGTTAATATGTATTTAATTGCAAAAAACTTTCTTGTCTTCTTTTTATTTTTCTTTTTTTTAAATAGTAATTTATGTTGCAGTAGGTTGCAGTAGTGAAACTGGTAAAACGAAAAACATCAGTATTTTCTTTTATCACATGATAAATTGTTAGGAAAAGAATGCCAGCAGAAAATAATACTGGCATTTTTCATCTACACTCTACTAAAGATTTGTTGAGAAATTTAAGGGTACGCTTTAGTTTTTACTTAAAAATCTAATTGTAAATAACAAACTCTCTTATATTCAAAAAAACTTTCTACAAACATTAAATATAAATATTTATTCTTCTTGAGGGTAACAAAGCCTTACTTTCCATACAGCAAAAAACAGTATTACACGCCGATTATTCTTGCCAAGACGAGAATTACCTATGAGCAATGACACTTTTTTCTAAAATAAAGAAAAATCAACGAAACGAACATCAACAGGGAGTGATTTATAGAATCATTTCCTTATTTATCTGTTCAACGTAAAACCGAGTATATATACTATTTAGAGAAAGTTATTGTTACACCAATGAGAAAATAATTTATTTACTTAGTTATTAAACAATAAAAACATATATATTCACTGACAACTAGTTAAAATATAAATATAACAGACCTTCAAACTTATCTTCACTTTTCGCTTTGATTTCACTGCACCACAAACATTTCTCTTACTTTGACTTCACATATTCCACATAAACACCAACCCTTATTGTTAACTATTACTGAAAAATCAATTTCTCTCTCCACTTGATTGTATTGGTCTTGACTTTTGTCTGTATTTGAATCAACTGATGACACTCAAACATATATGACTGAAGATTGTTTGCAAAAATTTGCTCTATAATTTCTATATCACTCGTTTCATTCTTGGTATCCAAACTGTTTATACTGCTGCTGTCTTCGTCACTTTCACAATCTGGTGACATTATACCCAAATTTGTGAGTATTACTTCTGTTATAGTAGAACCTTATTTTTTCATAACATAAAACTTCAGTATCTATTCTTTCATGTTATCATATTTTTGAAAACCCGAATTGACTTTCTTTCAAAGCAATTTTCAACAACTTCTACACTGACGTCACGCAATTTATTTATTGAAAAAGATGGCGGTTTGAAAATATACAAAAACTGAGATAATTTCTTAAGATTTGATTTTTTTTTTTTTTTTTTAATTCTTTTTTAAGAATGTTTCTCTTTTATATGAACATAACTTCATTTTTGAGCGGATCCTTCCTTTCATGTTTCAAATTTAAGATATAATGAGAGAAGTACAAAGTAAAAAAACCAAAAGATATTTTAATCTGACATTGAAATATTTTGATTTATAAATTATTTATATCAAATATTATAACAAATATCTTTTTATACAGTTTTGAAAAAATCCAAAAACTTTAAAAAGATAAATAATAATATATAAGGAAATACCATAGATTATCTAATCTGTCTCTAAAAAAACTAGGGTTCTAGGAATATTACCTTGTTAAATGTACAACTTAAAAATCACATCTCATTGAAAAATGCTCTTCGCACAAAAAATTTTTTTCAATTCTCCCTGGATATTTGTAAAGCTAAATATTATCTACCAGTTATACTTTGCAGATTTCACAAAGACCTACAGATAGGAACTCTTTAAGCATACCATCTCTAGTGCAAATCTGACAATTACTATCCCCTTGTTTGCCTAAAATTAGTCATCGACCAGAAAAATTTGCTGTGCTTCATGATGACCACTAGAGATTCTCTAGTCTTAGACACTTAGCAAAAATATTCTGAAAATAAATGATATTATGATAAAATTTTGAGAGATAAATTTAGGGTTATTGTTAGAAAACAATCTAATTTATGAAGTTTTCCGAGGTAGTATTGGTCTATCACTGAGTTTAGGTTAAGGTAACTAAACTTGTTTACAGAATTCAAGGAATAAAGAAAATTAAATAATTTACAGAAATACACTAAAAAATAGCAATTACAATATAAATTACTATATTTACAAAACATATAAAAGTTGTATGCATAAAACCGTCCAAAATTTAAATTACGAACTTTTGCATCTCAGAATGCACCAGGAGAAATATTTAAAAATTATTTAACATTAACATCTAGTATAAACCGTAAGAAAAATAATTTAACAACTAATGAATTAATAATTTAGCATAAATAATTTGAAACCAAGCAAATATCAATTTATAGTGGAGATAATCAAAGGATATTTGTTACATTTCATTACAGCTATTTGATTTTACAAATTTGATCAAAAGAGGATTTTTTATTATTTTGCGAAGAGGAAAAGTGTACAAGGCAACCATTTTTTTTTTTAAATAATGTGTGCAATACATTTAAAACAGAAAGATAACACAGACAATTGTATGGTGCATAAGGGTAAAATAATGTTGCTTAACTTCATACAAAATCTGTTGACTTAATGTTCAGAAAATGACAACAAGAAATTATGTATAAAAAATGGCTGCAAAAACCTTTTTGTACAACAGCTTTTTATAGACTCAGTCAATATTAGTCAAATGATGAATTCTAAGGTTACATATTTTCATTTAAATTCAAAAAAGAGTCATTTAATCTTAGCTTATTCAAACAGAAAAAAATTGAAAAATCAATCAATGGCTTTTGTGAAAAGTGTGTGAGGAACTCATGTGTGCTCTCCTGAGACTGAATTTACAGAAAGGAAATATTGTTGTGACAGACAAATTTTTTTGCCTATCCTTACAACCTTTTTTTTGAATCTGAATGTAAATTAAACAGCAGGATTTGAAGCAAATCTGAGTTACTTTCATAATATGAATCAAAGTCTTCTGAAATTGCATAAATATTACCTGCTATGACTATATTCTGTGCGTATTTTCAAAACACATATGTGTAAATTTGTATCGATTTGGCTGGGAAAAAATAAGCACACAATTTTTCATTCGATGGAAAGTCAGTAAGTAGTGTATTCGATACAACAACATTGCAGACCTTGTAGGCAGCAACAACAACCGAAAGAAACAGCATGATTGAAGCATATATGAGTTACTTTCACAACAAGAACCAAAGTTTTCTGAAACTGCGAAAATTTTATCTGCTGTGACTACAAATCAGCACCTATTTTCGCTCATTTAATAAAAGTTTAATGCATAAAAAGTTAAGGCGCTCCAATTTGCTTTTAATCTGGAATCTCAAAAGGCAAAAAATCCAAAAATATCTCCAAAAGTCATTTTCAGGGATATTTTAAAATATTACACTATATTTGGAACTGATCAATGATTATACTGTTAGGTTTTTATTTAAGTAGGTTTTAAAAATCTTTGTTTCCACTCAATTGTGCAAAATTCATAAAAATTAGTAATGCTATAAATCAACATTGCAGGAGCGGTCTACACACCATCTTCACTGTTGCAAAATCATACAAGTTGTGGCGAGTTAGCACTCTGCAAATTTTCTCTTTTAGGTTGTTTGAAGATAGTGTCAAGAAATAACTTTTGTTTTCTAAGAAAAATTATTTCCAAATTAAAATACATGTAACCAAAAATTATGAGTTAAGACTTTAACTCCATGTTTTACCCATCCCAGGAAAAAACTTTGGCTGAAACATTAAGTGACAGAGAGATTAAGGAACATTTTTCTTTTTTTAAATAAAAGGACTGTATAAGTTATTTGTATAAGTTAACAATACACAAACGAAAAATAGAGCAAAATCTTATAACAAATTTTTATTTCCATTAAAAATTTGAAAAAATAAATATGAACTCAAAATTTAACAGCAGTTAAAAGTTGACAAAAAAATAAAAAAAAAATTTTTTTGATCTTACTTTCTTAAACTTTCAAAAAGTGATGAAATTTGAAATTTTTAAATAATTTTTACACTTAATTTTGATAAGTATTAAAAACAGCTTTAGTGAATAATGGACTTCTAAAAATAAAATAAAAAACTTATTAAAATATATGATTCTAAAGCCTTATCTTTGAAAAAAGGCATTACCAAAATTGCAGCATATTCTAAAAATCCTACACTTAAATTTCAAAGAAAAATTATAACTTAATTTAACTATAACGTAATTTACAGGCCCAAAAGATTTTTAAAATTTGTTTTTCTGCCCAAAATTAACTAGTTTCAGAGCCTGGACCTGGGTAACAAAAAAAAATTTTGGCAGATGGCAATATGAGTAAAAATATCCCTATGGTCCTTTAACATCATGCAAAATTTTGAAAAAAAGTGATACAAAAATTTAGAAAACTTTGAAAAGAAGTTGTATCTAAAATGACTAGTTTGTTTCAGGTCATAGAGACATGGTCTAATAACATTTTCAAAATTATCAAAACGCTAAAGTAACCATATATGATATATTCAAACATTAAACAGAATTTTAGCTAAATTGTAAAAAAAAAAAAAAAAAAAAAAAAAAAAAATTTTGAGTTTTCCAGGAGTCCAAAAAGTGAAATTTTGTTGGAGTTTTATTAAAAAAAAGTTTCTGTTGATTTTAAGGGAAAAATTTGATATGTGCCCATATAGGTTAAACAAGATATCATACAGTCTATTAAAATATAGAAAAAAAAAAAAAAAAAAAAAAAAAACAGATATAAATTTGATAAACTGACCAAAACTAACCTCATACAAAAAAATTTGTAATCTAAAATCTTGAAACATTCTTTTAAATTTTAGATAAAAATGGGCAAAACCCTGCAACAAAACAAAAGCAATCTTTTTAAAATATAGAAAAAATCACACTTCCTTTTTTGACAAAAAAAGAAATCAGATTTGAATCCATTTTTACCTTGAAATTTTCATATTTGTAGCCTTGAAATAACTCTTATGAATGTTTCATAACAATAACTGTTTTCAAAATATTCCACGGTAAAAAGATAAATAGTGATGAAATAAGAGAGAGAGAGAGAGAATGTTATATTTAACGTTATATTTAAATTTCCGCCAGTGTGCCAACTCCGCTTCAACAACATAAGCTACCACATTATTAGCCATACAATGCCTATTGACAGTTGATAAGCAAAATAATGTATTCTTAGTTTATAATGCTATTTATTAGCACTATTTCTTTATTTCTCTCATAATTTGGGCAATAAAAGTATCACATTTGTTATAGTCAAAAAAAAAAATTTTTGAAATAACTTACAGTCATTGAATTAATAGTTAGTTCTGGTGGAGAAGCAGCATGATGAACAGCATCATGCCTATGATGAACAAGCAACGCATTACTATCACGATGATGATCAAAGGCGTGGTGATGCTCACACAATTCATTGTTACCATGACGGTGTTGCTGCTCTTCATGATCATGTTCCCTACCTTCAATGAATAATTCTAAGCGAGTTTTAGGAGCATGGCCATAATCCTAAGACGAACAATTGCAAAATATTTTCAGGAAAAAACAATTGAAAACAACAATTTTTTTTAACATAGAGTTTACAAGATTGTGTTTTTATAATATCATGAGCCATTATCAGCAAATTGCTATTTAAAATCACTGACTACAGCCATCATCAGTTGAAGGTTTCTTCTGTACTTACTTTGCAGGGTTAATTTAAACACATCGAGCCAAATATTGTTTTACAAGGCCCATATCTAAATGTAAGTTTGAAGCATATAAAGCATATAAAGTCTGTTTAATTGTATAAGAATACATAATCTTAGTCAAAACAAAACCAAACAAAAATGAGTTATTGCATAAATTTGAAATTGCAAAATAATGCTAAAGCTCCATGTTCTTGTTAATTTGAAATATACGCACACACACAACACATACACACAAACACAACACATATGCGCACATACAATAATACCTGCACACACAATATATATATGTGTGCACACAATAGATATGCATGCACACAATACATATGCACACACAACACGTATGCGCACACACAATACACATACGCGCACACAATACATACGCACGTACACAATACATACGCACGCACACAATACATACGCGCACAAATAAACGCACGCACACACACACACGCATGGGCACACACGCGCACACACACACTCGTAAACAGACATCCCCAGTACAGAAGAGTAATGGAAAATACAGAAAAACAGACACTTTTTTATAACAATAGGAGAATCAAAAAAACTTGAAAAAAATCGCAACAATTGAAACAATGAAAAAAAATCGAAAAATCTAAAAAAGAAAGAAAACCTCAACTTTTTTGAAATTTTTTCGTTCTATGACACTCCCTGAGTCGTTCTGACCCTCCCCAGAAAGTTTCAAACCTGTAACCCTCTCCTAGGAGTAGTAGAACACACAAACACACACTTCTGCAAAGTTTAATTTTTTTTTTCATTTGATAAAAGGAATGTTGACTGTTTAATTGCTCCAAAATTATTAGTAAAACGCTATGTCGTTTTTAAAACAATCTTGGTTGCAAATGATTTCTTATGTTTCGCATATCTTATTTTAAAAGGCATGGCTGAAATTTCAAAATATACTTTTTCGTCTTCAGGCGATGTAGAAAAGGATATAGTAGCCTGATAAACAATTTTTTTTTGTGATTGTTCTTTTGATTAATAATGCAGTTGCAGGTGTTGGTTTCTTGTGTTTTGGAGTATAGCATTTGATTTTTGTGTGAACTTATAATTGTTTTTACATTTGGAATACAGCTGTAGCTTATTTAAAAGCTGTTTCTATTGTAAATTTTTCTAAAACTATGGTTGGATGGGAAACGTATATTTAACGTGTATTTTTAGTCTACATCGGTTGATACTATTTTGCTGTAAGGGGGATTATACCAAATAATTTTTGTAGTCGATTCCTTCTAGATAATTCCTTAGAATAGACAAATTTGAGTTTTGATTTATGTCCAATTCTTTTTAGGGCTTCTTGAAATTATAGTTTACTTTTATTAAAAATTCCTTGGTTTGAAGAAAGTTTATGGGAATCTGACATAATGTTGGGTTGATAAAGTTTTGAATTTTACCACAAATTTTAAGGCGTCACTTAGTACATTTTGGGAAATTGGTCCTAGAATTTTTGTAAAGGATATTCTAGTACCAGTTGAGAATTTTTTTCTACATTTTTCCATTGTCTTGTTTTAACGGTGTTTTGAAGGCAGGTATTTAGTTTGTCTAAAATATTTTTGCTAATGTGTCCTAATTTTATGTTTTCAATGGGCCTTACTGTAGTATTTATTATTTTCAAAGTTTAGTTTGTGGTCTTTTAATGCAATGAAATTTGTTGTTTCTGTTGATTACCATGCAAGAGCCTCGGTGTTGTTTAATAAGTTGAAACCGTCCTCGTTGATTCTTTTGTAAGGAAACCACAATTTGTAAAAGCCGATAAAAAAATGAACATAATTCCCAACTCAAGGAATCATCAGGAAGGAATCAACCACAAAAAATAATCTGGTATAATCTTCCTTACAGCAAAATAGCATCAACTAATATAGCCAAAAAAGTTCCTAAACCTAACCGAGAAAAATTTCCTGCCCAATCGTATTTTAAAGATTTTCCATAAAACAATGTAAAAATAAGTTGTGTGCCAAATGTAAAAACGATTATAATTGGAATTCATATTTGGCAAAAATATTCTTGAAACTTTTAGTGAATATTAGAAGTTTTTCCTTCATTCTCTATTATTTGGCTGTGATTAAACACAGAATACCAGTTTGAGTCAAAAACAATATATTCACAAAAACCACACAAAAAACTTAAATTAAATACGTAATAAATATATATATAAATATATATAAATATATCAGTAAAATCAATAAATTTGGTTTTTGAAAAACATAAATTTTTTGTTTTAGTTAATATTAGTTAATCAAATATTCTTAGATTTTGCAAAATATATAAAACAAAGAACTTTTATAAGGAAGAATTTGAAAATTATTTCAGATTACTTTATTTACAATATAATCGTAATTAATCACTGGTACAATATCTTTTGCCATCTGTTGTATTTTCCGTACAAGCTATAACTGCATCAAGTACTACAAGTTCATAAACTTATTTAGGGAGACTTTTGTACTAAGGTATAATTTTTGCCTTAACCTACCGTTTTTTATTGGAAAAAAGTTTTATCTAAAGAAAAAACATAATAAAACAACAATCTTTGCCTTTTTATATTAAAATAACCTAGTATCAAACAAAATTATACTACTATTTAATTTTACATGCTAAGCCAGGAGGATAAGCTTTCAATAAAGTTATAAACTTTTTTTTTTATCTGATGGTCAATATTTAATGCGCATAAACATTTACTAACATGTATTCTTACCAAATAATAGAGTGATTTAGATAATCAATATATCTAGTTAGCTCTTAACATTAATTTTTTATTAAAATAAAATGCTAGCCATTTGCAAGCCATCTTTATGTAATAAAAACATGACCGTCTCGGAATATTTCGGGATTCGAGCACTTTCACTTTGAAGGAAATTTTTGACCAGTAAACGACTTCTAATGATTGGAGAATGATTTTATTGAACTCTCCGTAAAATTTTGTTTTGGAAAAATTTGGCAGTTCTGCAGATTTGGAAATCTTTTGGCGGTTCAAACAGATTCAAAACATTGGAAGAAAAAATGGCCACCAAAATGTCGAAATTTATTTCGACTTTATTTTTATTTGTTTTATTTGCTAGATGTTTGTTTACGACTTTTTACATTTTATTATTTTTAATGTAATTTGAACACATTTTCTAATGCTTTTCTATAGGTTTTTGACTTTTAACTGGACAATGAAGAAAAAAATTGCATTATGTGAATGTTTGCAGTTTCACTGGGAATAAAAAGAATAATATTAAAGTTAACATCCTGCTTTAGTTTTGTATAATACAAAGCATTTAAGAACATCAAATTTCTGAATTTCTTCCAGAATTAATTTTCGTTCTGGAACTAAATGTATTTCAATTAGGTCAATAACTAAACATTGAATAATTTTGGTTCGATCAATTTAATATTTCTGTAACAAAAAGAAAAACTGATAAATATAATTGTTAATAAAATAGAAGAAAGGTATTTAGATAAGACATTACCTTTATTCTTTCGTATGTATCAGCCATTATGCCAATGAATAAACTCAATACAACAAATATAAAGAGCGAAATGAAAATATACAAATAGATTTTGCTGAAATACCATATCAATGAATCAGAAGAATCTATTCCACTAAAAGTGGCAAACATATCATCACCATTAATTAGCGCAAAAAGACATTCAGAAGTTGTATAAAGATCACGAAACTATAAAAATAAATATGAAGTTATTTTACACACAGAAAAATAATTTTTTAATTATTAATGAAATGTTAGTAGCATACCCTAACAATAAAAAATATGAATATAAAATAAGAAAATAATTTATAATATAAATAAGTCAAATTTATACTCTTTAAGTATTTGTAAAGTTCGGCAACAGATCTAACACAAGAAAGTATGTTTTATTTTCAGCTTTCAAAGTTAAAGTTTTGGAGTTATGAGAGCTCAACACCTGCTTATGACACATATGACGCTTATGACACATATGACGCTTATGACACATATGACGCTTATGACATTGGCCTGTTGAATTAAAAAAAGGGGGAGGGGGGCTTAGGTCAAAGATGAGGGGTTTTTGCCTCCAGGTAGTTTCTTACTACTTATGATATAAAAACAACCTAAGTTTCATTCTATTCTAAAAAAAAAATACAAAGCAATGCAATTTTTTTTTCAATTATATATAATATATTTATATAAATATATAATTTAAATACACAGACACACACACAAACACACACA
>JAUZNK010097976.1:0-12065 GCA_035046665.1 Euphysa ruthae
TGTATGTATGTATGTATGTATGTATGTATGTATGTATGTATGTATGTATGTATGTATGTATGTATGCATGCATGCATTCATGCATGCATGTATGTATGCATGTACGTACTTATGTAATGTATTTGTGTGTGTGTGCGTGCGTGCGTGCGTTTGCATTTGTATCACGATCAGATGACGCGATGTTGGATATCAGTTGCGTAATAAACACATCCTTTCTCTTAGGTTATCTGGCGAATTTTCACAATTTAGACAAAAATTTGAATCTCTAAGATCTATGAAAACACCTCATGTAAATTCTAACTAGAAAAATAAAATTTTAATTTAGGTATCTACAACAAAAGAGGGTTCTTACCTAAGACCTATCCAATAACAGAGACAAAATCCAGAAAGTTGAGGATTTACTAGATTATAAGTCACAAAACTGTAGCCAGTTGACTCGAGGATAGCCAGTCGATCTATTGAATTGAGCACAACAACAAGCGTTCTATTTGAGTGTGAAACAAAAGTCAATACACCAAAGTGTTATATTTTTCTAAAGATTGTTCGGTTATTGGAAAGAAAGTGCTAATCACTGTGCAAAAAACATACCTGAAAATAAGATATTTTGTATACAAATTTACCTGGACGAATATGTAAATAAAATATATATTTATTTTTATAAAGAGTTATTGTGGCTTTTGTTTGCTATATTGTATTATAGGTTTTAATAGTTAAATACATATTTAATTGGTTTATTATATATTGGTGAGTGAAATTTGGCTTTATGGCTTTACCTTTCATGCAATATTTAGATAAATAAATTAGATATTTTAATAAATAAATAAAATATTTAAATAAATTAATGCTTGTAATATAAGGTACCAATGTGAGGTCACGCATTTTTTAGTTCACTGTCTTTATTCAAAAAAAAGCTCTTTGATAGGTGAAATACTAAATTTTCAAAGAATTTAATATTCTAATTATGTGAAGAAATAACCATTCATTCGCAAACAACATGAATTATTGTTTTTTTGACAGAAAGCAAGAGAAACGCTGAAACTTTTAGCTATATATAAATCAAGTAGTATATATAAAGACAACGAGGCTAATTATAAAGTATTTGTAGAATTTTTATAACAGGGTCGTGTATTGCAGTTGCTGTAGCTTGCTGCTTAACATTTATCAGTTATAAGACAGCAGATCAACTCAGCAAAAGTTTGTGAATAGGAACCAGGCTCGTTGAATGATTTTATTTTACCAAACTGATTTTATAGTTCAGATTGTTTTCCTGGCAACAAACCCCGAGGGAAAATCAACTCTATAGAATCAAAAAGCCATTCTATGCAATGTTCCTGAAGCCCTATACAACATGACAATAGTTGTTGTGGGGTAAAAAGATTATTAATTTTAATTAGATTTTATTAATTTTAAAGACAATTAATTTAGCCCATTGCTATGTTAAGACACATGTTTGATGATACTCATCAATCTCCATAATTGGCTAATTAGTATTACGAAAGTTAAATGCGACTAAAAGTTTTATTGTGAATTTACCAGCTCGTTTAACCAAGCTTAGATGAGGGCTTCATGTTTACGTATCAAAAAAACAAAGCCAGTTATATTTTAAACGCCTGTCACGAGTGTAGCGCCCCTGTGAACATTACACTTTTAAATAACTGTTCTTGGTTTATTTGCATAAAAAAATTATTGGAATGCATGTACCGTCGGATGGGTTATATTTTAGTGCGACTTAAATTTTGAAAAGATTATATTTAAGACAAAATTTTCATTGAAAGCGTTATCTAAAACCATTTTGACGAAACAGTTATGCTTATTTAAGTTTCTGGAAAATTAGATAAAGGTAGCCACGCAATAATGAAATACTCCAAATTTAAGGAGACATTCATTCAAAAAAAAAATCTTTAAAAGGAATAGCTTGATACCCGATGTTTAAAAGTCTATTGATGAGGTCTACTCTTGAGAAACTTATCGGAAGAAAGAAGTAAGTTGATATAATCAGAGATTTCGTTAGCAAAATCTTCAGCGGCGTAATTCAATCAAGTAAGTAAAACAGTGACAGTAACCAAGGGTAATGCTGATTAAATGGGAGCAGGATAACATAGGAAGTAAAACACTGATCAATGGAGACAGAGTTTATCGAAAGTCAAAGTAGTTGAGTGTTGTCCAAAGCGCTTAAACCAACAAAAGGTTTTTATTTGAGGTTTCTAATGGGAGAAATTCGAAGATATTATAACTACTTAATTGAGAAATTGAATTCTGGTAAAATTTGAAATAGACGGTAAATGACGTCTGGAAAAACGATTAAATCTTTTAAAACTTTAATATAGAATCGTAAATTCAGAGTAGAATAAACTACATGAGCTTTTGTCTTCATTAGAAAATAGGGATCATATAGGACCAGTCCAATTTGAAAAAATAAACTGGCTGTATATAAATGACAGATTTGAACAGTGTTTTGGTATTCCTATCTTCAAATTCGTATGTTTATATAATTAGCCTATTGATTATACAACTACATTAATTTTCGGAAAAATTTGATGACTAAATTAAATTTGACTAAATGCCAGTTTTGATTTTTATTACCTAGATAAATTTTTGTAAAACTCTGCTCATCCGTTGAAATCACTAAAAGTGGTTTCTAAAATGGGTTCAAATCATTCCTGAGAAGGTTTATTCGTCAGGAAAGTCACTTTATAAATACGTTTTAATAAGCATACGTATATTTCACCACTGATACCCCTGCCGTCTACACACTTTTGGTTCGATCCACCTACCGACGGTAAGTGAGTTATGGATATCCCCAGGATGTGAATTCTAAAAATTTTTCTCATAAAGAGCCTAAAAGTAGATTGCGGGAATGTGTGCTTAGTAACCTGAAGGATAGCAACCTTGCCCTGCTTGCCTAAATCAACCCCGTAGCCTGACTGAATACAAAACCTTTGATTTTTCGCTGGTGTTACTAAATAAAATATGATACTCACCTACCGAGGGTTTTTTTGATAAAAAGTATTGTTAATTTATGCACACAACTATCAGCTAATTTCAGTTTGAAAATGCTATTTTTATTATTTGGGTTAAAATCTCCAAAAAAATTAATCAAACTTCATTTGCATCGAAAGTGTAACTAAAATTTGCTTTCGTAATTAATCTTGCTCATAAAAACCAGGGTATTGCTTAATTAAACTATTTGACTTAACAAAAATCATTGGGTTTATTTAGTTAAATGGTATTTCTGTATGATCCGGTACTTTCCATTTCCAAACATACTTTCACTTTCGTAATAATAAATTCAAAACTCTTGGTTTTTACAATTGCCTAGAAATGCTTCAAATAGTTATAATTTATATGTTATTTTATTAGAAGTCAAGGTATATTTACTGTTAATTTAAGTAATTGATATGGATTGTGGGTAAGTTTGTCGTAATTTAAAAAAAACTTTATAATGATAGCACTGAGGTTTTTAATCCCATCTTGAACTTAAAAAATGGCAAAGCATCTGGCCCAAATAGTATACCAACAGTCATTCTTAAACAACTCAACAGCCAAATCTCTGTTATTTTATGCCGTCTATTTAACTTATCATTTTCTACTGGTGTTTACCCAAATATGCTTAAAATCTCCTCTGTTATTCCCTTATTTAAAAAGGGCTCTAAACTAACATGTCAAAATTACAGGCCTATTTCACTGCTTTCAAATATCAGTAAGCTACTTGAAAAATTAATGTATGAAATATTATATAGATTTTTGAATGTTTTTAATTGTGTTTTTGAACTTCAATTTGGATTTCGATCTAAACATTCTACTTCTCATGCATTGATAAGCATTACTGAGAAAATACGTGAAGCATTAAATACAGGCAATTTTTCATGTGGAATATCTATCGATCTTCAAAAAGCATTTGACACCGTTGATCATCGATATTCTTATCTCTAAATTTGAATAATATGTTGCTCGTGGTGTTATAAAAAATTGGTTTTCTTCATATTTAAAAAACCGTAAACAGTTCGTAACAATAAATGATTTTAAACTTCTATCCAAACTATTAAATTCGGAGTGTACTTGGTCCTTTATTATTTTTAATTTATATTAATGATTTTAACCAATCAGTTAAACATTATGTAGTACATCACTTTGCTGACGACACGAACCTTTTTTATGTAAATAAGTCAGTAAATGTTGTACTTAAAAAAATTAATTCTGATCTCAGAGGTGTTACTAACTGGTTAAATGCTAACCAAATTTCCCTAAATATAAGTAAAACCGATTTAACTGTATTTCTTAGCAGAAAACCTATTGAGTATGAAATAAAAATCAAAACAAATGGAAAACGTCTTTACCCTTCAAAGTATGTCAATTACCTTGGAGTTTTGATTGATGAGAGTTTGACATGGAAATATCATATTAACGAACTAATTAAAAAACTTAATAGAACAAAAAGCATGCTTTCAAAATAATTACGTTAATAATAATGCCATTCGTTCAATTTATTTTTTCTTCGCATATTTAGCTATCGCTCTCAGGTTTGGGATCAGAATGGAAACAATCAATTAAATAAATTACTTTCACTTCAACGGTCTGCTCTAAGAACAATAAACTTTCAGTCTTTCTGCTCTAATGCATCATTTTTGTTTCATAGTTTGAACATAACTTTGTTCTCGGATCTTGTTAGAACTTCCAATGTTATGTTCATATACGATTCCGGTATCAATTTCTACTTACTTTTCTGGGAGTCTCTGTACTCATAATTACTGTACCCGTGGTGTTAATAATAGAAAGCTAAATCTACCATCATTTAAAATATGATAAAAACTCAATAAAATTTCAGTGTACTGCTGAATGAAAAAAATCGCTGATGGAAATCTATAGATTATTCTCAATGAAATATGGCATATTTCGTCAGTATGAATCAATTTTTGATTTAAACCGAACCCAATTTAAAAGACTAGCTTTTAAAGTTGTTTGTACTTAATTATCTTTTAATCAAAGTTTGTTGCATTATATTTCAAAATAAATATGGCTTTTTCCGATGTTTTGAAAAAAAAAAAAAAAAAAAAATGGAGTCACTCCATTTGGTCAGCTTAATGAATAAAGAAGCGAAATACGGGCGGACAGACACAGTGGACAGGCACGGCGGAGGAAAGTAAAAAGAAACTGTTATTTCGGACCGAGCTGCACTTCGTCGCATTCCAATCTCATATCTACACTCCACCGTTATTGCTTTCTAAGATTATATAGTCTATAATGTGCTGAACAAGAATAAAATTGAATTAGATTTCAGATAAAATGCCGAGAGCGTAAATGGCAGTCTTTTAGTAAAAATCTTGTTTTTAGTGTAAGGTTTTTCTTCATTACACAGTTTGACCAAAAAAATTAAAACGATATGCAACAGCATTGAACAGAAAAACCGTTGAATGTTGTTGTAAATGGTTCTAACATTTTTTTTGGTCACCCTGTATTTAGTTTCATTTAGTATAACTTTAGATATGTAAAAATTTCAAAAATATCATTAATTGAAAAATTAATTAAAAGTTGGAATAGACACAAAGAAGGAGAATTCAGAAAAAATGAGTAAAATTTATTTTTTAGGAAATAATACAAATTTGTTGAGAATGTTCCATGAAAATAAACACAATGAAAAATGACTTGTAAATAAATTATCAAAATGTGGTTGATCAAAGTCTCTATAAAAAAATTTATCTGAACAGAATACTGTACTAAGATTGATAAACATTTAAACACATCCGAGCTAAAATAACGAGGGTAGTGCGTTGTTAGTAACCAGCAGATAACCACAAACATTGTGTATCATAGCAACAATCGAAAAAAATATAAAAATGTACTAAAAAAAGTTGTAGAAGAAATAAAAATAATACTATAATTAAGTTTTTAAATTTGATTATGCAAATTCAAGCCAATCTTATTTCTATGACATACTAAAACTTTTTGTAGCTATGGAACAAAATTAAGAAATGCAATAAAAGTTTCAGACAAAGAAAAATACTGTAATGAAGTTATATAAGCATTTTTAAATGCAATCTTAAGTCAGGTTTTTTGTATGTATCACAGGGAAAATATCTTCTTTAAATGGATATATATATATATATATATATATATATATATACATGAAATAAAACGTATTTGAGATTAAGCTTTGCAGTATATATATGCTCAACTCCTAGCGAAAGTATCAACTTCGAACCTAGCATAGAACACTCGACCTCATTGTGGTCTCATCACCCATGCATAAGGTTGAAGTTGATTGTCAGCCTTATTGGACTTAGACTTACGTCTCGCAATATAACAAAGCTTTTTTTATTTTTCAAAAACAATTCGGAGAGCAAATCTTCATTTCACATATCATTACACAATTAGTGCGCATTTCTTAAATTTATTTTCATACACCACAACTTCCGAACCATCTTTGAAGATAAACCTACAACTTCTAATGGAAACAAGGGATGAGTAGCGGCACTTCACTCCACAGCTACGTTTGTAGAAATTAGTATTTGCTACTGGACTACAGTACAGTCTTGCCACACTTGCATCGGAGAATGACAGGCGGCATAGTCAGTCTGTCAACTAGAAAGAACATTTTCTGATACAGTTGGTATGGTTGTTGCTTTTGAGCAACTTTGTGGCTTTTAGGTTTAAATACGGTTGTTGGTCTGAGATGTATATTTCCAATAATTTAATTTCCATTCCCGATGATCAAATCAATAATACACCCCCCCCCCCCCAAAGAGTCAAAGTTATGAGATCTGACGAGTCATTAAAATACACTTCCTTTTTCTTTGCGTTATACAAAGTTGTTTCGTAACACCCCTCTACATTGATTAAGCCTTCAACGGAAAACTTGTCTGTCATAGCCAGTTTCTTTCAACACGTTAACCGGAACAACATCACTAATAGAGTCAACACACTCCTTGTACAAGAAATCTGTATCATTAACCACAACAATTTTGGTTTTCTTGGTCACTCTCATATCCTGTACAGTGTTGTTCTGGAAGTTTGCCTTTGTTTTCAACTTTACTGGACTCTATTGTCATACTGCAAATTCTAGGGTTTCCCTGTTTTGAGGATTAAACGAGGCTCCTTCAAATAACTTCTCTTGAGTTTGCAGTTTGAATTTAAAGTAATGAATATTCGACCGCTGGATCTTGTTTATTATGAACTCTTCGTGAACATAGCTGACAAGCTCTATAACAGAAATATGAAAAACAAAATGAGCTTTTAAATTTCTAGCAGCAATCATACACTTTTTGACTACAATTTAAAAAAGTCTTTATTCAAATATAAACAATAAAAAAATCACAGTAAGTTTCTTGTTAAATCAAAGGAAATTATAGCAAACTATACCATAATGAAATGATCATTTAAGGATGACGTTAAACTCCTTTTATAACAGAAATATGCGAATAGCTTTTATTTCATTTTAATTTTTAGTAACAATAAAGAAGATTTTCTAAAATGGAAACGCTATCAAACTTCACATATTTGAAACTATTTAAAAAATAACTGAGAAACCCAAAAAAAGGAAGCTAAGAAACATTGCAGCTACTTAGAAACATCCAGCCTGAAGTGCCATCTTGTATATCTTTAAAAAAAAATTATATATATTTTTAAATTACCTTTTTAATGTTTATTTTCCTTGGAATCGGCGGATTAACAGTCGCGTTCATTGTTTTTTTTTCATGTTTCAGCTAAATCTTCTTTTTGCAATCTTGCCAGTGGAGAAATCAAAAACTCTGATAAAAATATATGATCCGCATGCTTTATAATATAACCTAATTATTTTACTTCACGAAAATTATTATACTTTAGTTTTATTCATAGTTATTTATGCTATTCAAATATGGGTTGGGGGTGGGCGGTGTGTGGGGGCTGGTGGTACGTATCAAAAAAACCTATAATAATTTTCATATCAAGCTTAGAGTACCAAGTTTTAATGTTTATGCGACGCTTTAAATGTGAAAAATTACCTAAAGTCTTCCATACTTTATTTATTTGAAAAATCTTCTCGCCAAAATCTAAACTTAAGATCTAAGAAAGATTCAAATAATTTTAAACTTTCGTTTCAAAAATCCAAGTTAATGGAGTTTTCTATATTTTACAGAGGTCCTC
This sequence comes from Euphysa ruthae, assembly GCA_035046665.1. Classification (NCBI taxonomy): domain Eukaryota; kingdom Metazoa; phylum Cnidaria; class Hydrozoa; order Anthoathecata; family Corymorphidae; genus Euphysa; species Euphysa ruthae. The sequence continues at coordinate 8,122 of JAUZNK010097976.1, forward strand.
AACTGTGGAACGACTTTCCGGATGAAAGAGATCTTGATTATAGTTTTCCTACACTTAAATATAATTTAAAACAACATCAATTGATTTTTACATAAATTTGGTTTAACATTTTTGTTTATACTTTTTAAAAAAAAAACACGTAATTTTAGCATTTCTCTATACTTACAAAGGGTGTCTATAAAACGATAGTTACGTTTTCCCTAACATACATCGTCTTTGGCTTCCTGTCAAGATCTTTTTATGATATTTTTGTTTTTAATATTAATAACATATTATTATTTTGTAAATACTTACTATCTAATAAATGTTTTCTTGAGGAATAAAAATATTAACCAAAAAAAAGAAAAAAAAATTACTTAACTTATAGAACGCACTGTTTCCTTAGAAAATACCCATTTACTTTTCTTGGATTTGTCAACTCGCAGTAACCTTTAGAATTAAATATGTATTTATTTTGGCAACGTTTTGGGACCTGCTCCCGTCTTCAGGAAAAGTACAAACAAATTTCTAGAGTTTTCATACATTTTTAATAGGATCAGAAATACTTCAGTAGGGGTTAGCAATAGTTATTAATTGCGAAATATAAAAGATTAAATTTTGTGAAACCGAAAATAATCATGCAATTACCATTTTTTGTGGAATATAATGGACAGTAATTTATTTATTCGTGGTGTGAACTTTACTTTTTTGCAGATAAGAGGATACCAAAATTGTAAAATTGATCTGGTTGGGTTAAAAGAGTGAATAGATTTATTATCCCAGTCGAATATGTAGTCTTTTTTCCAGTATTGTTGAGAGATTTCATTGTTTTGATCAGTATTTTTTAATGTGTTTTAATGTTTTTTGGTTCGATTAATAATTACGTTTAAATTCACCAATTTTTGCGGAATAGAAAATTGCAAGAAATACGATATACTGTGTTGTTTTTTTCATAGATCAAGATGTCCTTTTAGACGCAACAGTATTTTACGAAGAGTGTGAAATGAGTAGAAGGTTGTTCGGATATTATGTTGACGTCGTAAATTTTCGTTAAGTGCTAGGATATTGAGGAGGTTTATAGAGCAGGTAAGATTGGTTTTGTTTTCAACTTCGATGGGATTTGTGGCATGAAGTTTTTGCTTTTAGTAAGTAATAAAATTTTTGAAATTGTTGTTAGCGGTTAGTATGATATTACATATGAGGCAAGGAATGTGATTGTTGAAACTGATTGAGTTATTCGGATAAAAAAATGTGTTATTTGAGTGACCAATTTCATTTTGTTATTCCAGGCCCATATCAATGGCGCGATAAGAGCTATAAGGAAAAGCTTTTCATGATTTTTCTTGGGTTTTGTTCTAACTTGGGAAAAAAATTTCCCAATTGTTTTGTTTGTTGTTACCATGGTGAAGTTTGCAATTATTTTTTTTTTGTTATTTCTAATGTTGAAGCATGGCCTACTTAAATATACACGGCCAGATCTCTTGCCTCAAGCCACTAAAATTAGAGGGTTAACTTTTTCGTCCCCTTATTTAAAACTTAAATGGTGATAAGTTCCGTTTCCCATTTTGTAGATAAGCAGATATGATATCTTTGTTTTTAGAAGGAGCAAAGATAATACGATATATTGAACAGATGGTTTTATTTAAGGCAACCCAATAGTAAAAATTTTCACAGAAAAACTTTAAAAAGCAACTAAAAACCAGGCATAGCGAAGCCTATACGGTCTTCGGATTCTTTGTTTGCCTCTCTTTAAAACTTTGAGTCAAATACTTTCTAACTCAATCTTGTACCCGCTTACCGGGGTTGTTGAAAAAGACGTTTACAACTGTTCAGTAAAGAAATATAAATTGAGAATTTTAATACGAAGTTGACAAATCTATTTCAAGTCAAATATATTTGCCTTAAGAGATATTAGTTTGAAAACTACAATTTTTTTTTTCATAAAGAGAATTACTGAGCAAAGAAATAAAACCTTTCAGTGCTTAATAATAGCTTTTCACCAAAATAGCACAATTACATGGCATGGCAGTAATTTTAAATTTTTATTTAAAAAAAAAAATACTCTGCATCATAAAAGCTAGTTTAAAAAAATAGAAGAAGCAGTTAGCAAGTTATTTTTACTATTCATAATCTCATATTTCAACATACCAAATTAAGTTAAGACGCCCTCGTGTAAGTGGTTGACATGCCCGTCTCAGCAGTAATTTGAATGCATTTTTATGTCAATAAAAATGGTGAATTTAGAAATGAAGATTATGAATTTGCCACTTAGCAAAGTGATAATATGAAATCTAGTTCCCTGGTCATAACTGACAATATTATCAGGTCATGTAAATATACTAACATATTTATTATGGGGATTTTGACAAGTTATTACAATACAAATCAGCTTAAAAACTGTCTATTGATTACTTTTAACATAACCTGACCTCTGTATAATGAAGCACCGTTTATCATTTTTCAAAACCTAAAAAACGACAATCAAGAAGACTCGAATAATTCAACACATGGAATTCTATGAGACAGAGCCCTCCTCTAATCACTTCCTTTCTGTTTAATAATGCTCTTAAAAAGGAAAACTCATCAATCACCATGATGAAATAAATACTGGCAACGAAACGATAACTTTTTGGTTATTATGAACTTCTCAAAAAGAAAAATTACAGCAGGATTAGGGGTTTCCGTCATTTTTGACCACAAATATTAGAGAAGTGCTGTACAAAAATCAGCATTCATATGCCTTTTTTGCCAAACTACTAACTTGGACAAAATTATAATTTGAATCTTACTCAGAAATTAAAAATTTAACTAACCTTTACTTCACACAACTTTCTTTGTACATCAATTATAATTATCAGCCCACTTAAATTAACCAGCCAGCCAGCACTCAAAATACTAAATGCTTCTTTTAAATAAATGTTACCCTTTTAATTTTAGAGGCCTGAGGCAAGAGATACGGCCGTGTATATTAAAGTAGGCCATGGGTGAAGTTAACAATTGTTTTGCTTGTTATTACCATGGTGAAGTTAGCAGTTGTTTTGTTTGTTTTTACCATGGTGAAGTTAGCAATTTTTTTATTTTTTATTACCACAATGAAGTTAGCAATTGATAGATTATTTTATCGCAATTTTTAGGGAAAACGCGATATCTTATAAAATATCTTTGACTCCAATAAATCCTATGGGTTACAACCTAAGTTAATTTTGCTGCTCTAGTTAAGAAATTCTTACTTGAAATATATATAAAAAAGTAATTTTATAAATAGTCTGAATCGTAATTTAAAACACCTGGGTAATTTATGTAAATATCTTAAGGGCATATATTTAAGAGTGTATAATCAAGAAAGGTGGCGTTTATTAAATAAATTAGAAAATTTTATTTATATCTTGAGTTTGTGAACAAAAACGATGAGATATTGCAATTATTCCAGGTTAAATAAATTAACACTAGAGCATGTTTTATATATATATAAATATATGGAAGCAAAATATTGAAGTGTAAAAAAAAATTTAAAAAAAAATCAGTGTCAAAGGCAAAGTCTAATCAAGGGGTGTTTTTATATAAAAAGGCCGTTAAAAAAACGAAACAAATAAGACTGCCCTAAAACTGAAATGAGTTTGCTCCATAAGTCGTAAAAAGAGCGTGAGGAAGATAAGATTTAATACAAAGGTACATCTAGGGTTATACGGTGCAAATTTAAAGGACAAGATACCTTGAATTATTTTTGGACTCATATGATTAATTGATACATAAATTCCAGTCAAAAGCAACTGTAAATGTGTAAATGTGTAAATGTGTAAATGTGTAAATGTGTGCACACTAAAATTGTTGTCAATATTTAACAATTCATCAAGATCTAAACGAAAGTTAATGTAGATTTTTCTTAGTGCACTATGAACTGTGTCTATGAGATGTTTTTCCTTTTTGCAAAACAACATACATACATATATACATACATACATGCA
>JAUZNK010097987.1:0-12065 GCA_035046665.1 Euphysa ruthae
CCTTAAAGAACATAGATAATATTTCATCAAACCCTGGTGACTTATTTAGTTCTAAATCATTAATTATGTTTTTAACTATTAGCAATTAGAAGATGATCAAAAACAAACTTTTTACCTTGGTTTTAAACGAAAATTGGATTGTGAAGATGGGTTTTTTAATTTTGTAACTCCTATATCTTTCAAAGTTTTCCAAAGTTTTTAGGTTTACCTATACTTTCATTATGTTTATTTGTAAAAAAATCTCTTTTTTTTCTAATAATAGTTCCAATAGCATCATTTTTATCTCTGTTAAATAGTTCCATGTCTGTATCAGATTTTGTCTTTTTACATTGTTCATACAATTTATGTCTTATAGCTATTTTTTCTGGAACTTTTTTGTTAATTGCGCATACTTCTGGATTTTCTGAACTTTTTAGTACCAGGTCTAAACCTAGTGATTTTGCGAGTACAGAAAATTGGCTGATGATCATAAAGAGAAATTTCAAGTGATCCCTGCTGTGTGATTTTGTTAGATGCATTTGAGGGAATATGATCCAATAACGAAAAGGTGTTTGATGTTACTCTTGTAGGATCCCTGATTAGTAGCGTAACGAATGTCTTTTTGTCAAATTCCTGCAACCTTTCGAGACAACATGTGACTGTATCTGTCAAAACGTTTCCCCCTTCACATGTCATATTGCATTACATTTTACGCGCATAATAATATTACAGTTTAAACTTTTGTAAAAAGATGTTCAATTAAAATATCGCACCAAGCCAATGGATTTTTTTTCACAATAACAAAAAAATTAAAATAAATACCTGTATAAGGGCTTTCACTGTGTTTATCTAATCGTACGACATCTGGCTCATGCTAAATTCACAAAAGTATTTAATATTAATTCTAGCACCTTTTATTGTTAATATCTATTCTTTATTTGCTGCGAAAAGCACTGTAGAATTTTGCTTACAATTTGCTTACAATTAATACAACTGAAATTGTTGCTATTCGAAGCTTAATATTTTCTAAAAATCTATTTCTAGCGCACTATAGCCGAACATAGCCATATATTATGCGTGTTTCAGACTCTTCCAGTATTTAAACCTTTCCCGGGCAATTACTTATGTTGTTACGATAATAATTGAGCTATAAAATTTATGTACTTTGTCTGAAGACAAAAACTATCATCATCACGATTTTTATGAAATTTGAATTATATATTTTAAATTTTTTATCATTTTCGACTTGCATTTTAACACGTTTTTCTCATTCTACAAGCAAAAATAAAATTCAAACAAAGTAAAAAATAGCTACTTCATTTGAATAAATAAAATTTCTCTCTTGTTTTTGATGATCTGAAAAAGGTTCTACGAAAGTGAATTTAATCATTCTATCAACTTTCGATCTTTAAATAATATATTTGAAAACATCCTGCTGGCTTTTCTCCCTGCCTCAACAAACAAATATAAATAATTACCTCATTTGTGAATATTTCAAAGAAAAATCCGATGAATATGAAGAAGAAGCAGTATTTCATAGCATAAAAGAGAGTGTTTCTTTATTAATTAAATAATCGTAAGTGATATATCCAATGAGCAAATTTTTATGAAGATCAAGCACTCTAATGAATCTGCGAGGTTTACCAAGTAGTATATATATATTTTTTCGTTTTTAATCTAAACATAAGAATGTGCTAAATCAAACAAAGTAAAACTTTACAAAATCACACAACAAAAGCGTTGCAAAATTTAATTATTAAGTTTTTTTTTTGAGATAATAGAGTTATCTTTTAACAATTTCAATATGGATTGATAATGTCGTTTCCTAAATATGAATTAGTAGGTATTTACAGAGGAGGAAGTATTGAAAAATTTTTAAATCAAATTTTTGGGTTGCCAACGTTAGTCAAATGTTTTGTTGGCTGTTTATGTTTCACCTAACAAAGTGTTAAAGCTTTTTCTCAGAATTTTTCAGTAGGAAAAGAATTTTATAACACTGCATATAAGTGAAATCTTGGTGATGGGTGATTATTTTTGTTCAGAAAAAAACATCTTGCATCACCAGCTACTTCCTTACTTGAAAAATTACATCAGCATGAAACATTTTGTAGCAGTTTTATAGTTTTTATACATTTCACGTTAGCAATGTTGTCTAGCCCGATTATTTGCATAATCGGAGGTTTATTTTGTAGTTATTAATGCTTAAACAAACAATATAACACATTTAAAATTCTATGTATTCCATATCACATAGTTTAAGTTTATCCTGGTGTTCGCAGAGTTCGTATAAAAATATTATTCTTGTATAAAATGTTTCCACAGATTTTTATAAAATTCTCAAGGAACTTTTCTAAAATTTAATAACCATAATAATGTCGCCAATTTTTAATTCGTCTTCATAAAAATTTTCTAGTTTAAAATGTTTATATGGCACCATATGAATGGACGGCTTAAATAAATTTGCTTTTATTAATTCGTAGATTTCAGCTATAACAATCAATCACACTTTTGCTATATTAAACTTTTATTTCCGTAGAATATCGGAAAGATAACTAACATGTAACAACTGTCATGTTGCGGAATTGAGCAAACATAAACAGAAACACTAGCAACTCTTAAGTATCAATATGAATGAGAAAATCAAAGCTTAAATATACTTGATAGTTGAAAGAATTAATAACAAATGAACGTCTATCAAAGCATATCATAAACCATCTGACGAATCATTCTTTTCACACCACATTCAACATCTAATAAATATTCCATCACTCTTCTTGCAAGCCATAGAACAACTAACAAAGCTCATATTTAATGTCATATAAAAATCAGCAAATATTATGTTATTCATTTAGCACATCATAAAAAGCTGATGCGGATTAGAGCAAGGACTTCTATTGACTAAAAATAAGTAACATTTACGAAAATCCTCTTTGAGATTTTTTAACTGGAAATCATCAACTTATTGAGGTGATTCTCTGAATCTTAATAAAGCGGAAATCATAAGTCTCCAACTTGGTGTTTACTATCATCTGCTAAATGCAAGATAATTCTCATTCTCATTTTAGTACTAACGCAAAAATAGAGTGGGCATTTTTCAAAGTTGCTTAATTTGTTAGATATTTATTTCTTTATTAGATATTTCACCAGTTAAGTGCACACTGTTCGGGGAATCAAATGATATCTGTAAATTTTGTATTTTATGAATCTCAAAATAAATGTGAAACGAAATGAACCGATTTACGCTTTTTAATTTATAATTTGAACATATAGTCAGTCAGCTCCAATACTTATTTTACAATACTTAATATAAAACTACCATTGCAAAAATTAAGAATTGTTTTATTTCAAACGAGATTGGATAAATTTTCTTTGACGTTAAAGCTTTAAATCATATTGTTAATTTGGTGAGTTTTGTTTAAACGAGACCGGAAAACGACATTTTTACAATCTTGAGAGTCCGTTATCTGCTGCCAAAAAACATCATTTTTGAATGGAACTATTTGATACAATCAATATTAGGTGGATAAATATTACTTGATTTCACACTAAATATTTGAAGAAAATGTTACCATCAGATAGTGGTTGTTTATTATAATTTTCAAATCAACTTATTAAAAAGTTTCAAATGGATTTTAGGGAAATAAAGCAAAAGGAAAAGAAAAAAAAAACTATTTGAATTAGAAATAAAGATATGGAATAATTTCGATTATATTCAAATGAAATTTTTAACATCTATCAGTTATTTTCAACATTTGAGCATTATTTTTGAACATTTGTCCATTATTTTTAAAATTTGCGCATTATTTTTGAACATTTGTCCATTATTATTGAATATTTATCCTTTATTTACCGACTTCTTTCTCAAAAACCACGAAGAAATCTTTGAAAGTTGATTTCATCGCTAGCATGTGTTAGAGATATAAATAGCAGAAAGAAAGAAAGCAAGAAAGAAAAAAGACGAAAGAAAATTGAAAAATAAGAATGTAGCTATTAATTTGTATTAGGGGAACTTTCTAAGGTTTTTACATTTGCTGTTTTTGACTTATTTCATTATCATATCCACCAAATAGAATAACAAAAATTATATTAAGTTTTTACTCAAAGAAAAGATCCATTTTTCAGGAAACCACTTTAATAAGAAAAAATAATATCTCGTCTTAAATCTTAAACCATCTCAAATAAAAAAAAAATGTCTCACCTCATCTATATTTCCGATTATTATGTAAGCAGAAGAGTTCTTTGACAGTGCATGGTTTGTTATTACTTTTCTTAAATAAACGCAACTGCCTGTGTAGTATAAACGTTATCTTTTACTTATTCCAACTCAAACTGACATGATGATGATAATTTAAACAAATGCATTGTTAAGTATTTAGGTCAAAAATATTTTTGTTGGGTTTTTTTTTTTTTTTGATATTAAAAGATCTTATCAATATGGATATCGTGATTATAATTGTATTTATATCACCAGGTGGAAATTCCATAATCTCGTTAATATATGAATATAATCAAAGACCAACTTTTTTGTTTTAATTCTTTATTTATAATTTTGATGGTTATGAGCTAAGCCACCCAAACATACCAATTATGGTAATTTTCAGGTAGTTCGAATTAATAATAGGTACTAATGATATAAAAATAGAGAATCTTCAAATAACATCGAGTATAACACATATATTTGATAATATTGTCTGAAGACACAAAAATACCAAATAAGTTTGTATTTACAAATACTTGATTCTGAACTAAGTGAAATCTACTATAAAACGCACTAGTATTAGCAGTGAACAAAAGCTTATTGAATATTGCTGTAAGTTCTTTGATCTAGATTAACGGAGATATCAGCTGCGAAAAATATCAGCATAGAATAATTTTTATAGGAAAATCGGATACGCAAAACTCAGCCAACTTAAATCTAGACCGTCACAAAACACATTAAAAAACAGTATCAAATTGGAAGTATTTACCAAATAGTGTAATACCGAAATTAAAATGTTTAAAACGTTCTTAAAATATTCCATCCGTAATGAAAATTTTATGACCCCGTAAAGAAAACATTATCTTGAAAGCATTTTTTGTAAAATAAAAGGATTTTCAGTACCATCAACGGTTTTTTGTATATTTTTTAATTTTCAGACAAATATGCTGATGTAGCCACACATAATTGGTTGCATAAAAAAGTCTGATGAGTCCTGTTTTTAATTGGGTTACTCTTTTTTATTGTGATATGGATATATGACCAGGTAATTTATAAATTGTATCTTCGTGCTGTGAATAGAGTTAAACTTTGCATCTGAAGAAAACTTAGCTTTTAAAGACAAAAAAATAGATCTTTTATAAAGATGAGCGATATACTTTAGGCAAGATGTAGCGGCAAATCTTTTAGAGAAGGGGTTTTAATTATTTTTTTCAAGGTGACGAATATTAGAAAAAATACGAAAAATATTCGTTGTTTTTAAGTCCCGAATCATTTTAAATTCAATCAATTCCTTCTAATACATACCCGAATCTTTTAAAATCCTACTCAAATAATTGCAAATACTATGGGAACCATTCTTCGAAGACACATATGCTAACTTCAACTTTCAAGTCTTTTAATCCACGCTAAGCTAAACAGCATACATTACACTTGAAGGAACTTCGAGAAATCTTTTCCTTGATGGATGTTATTTTTGGAATCTTGTATTATGTTTCCTGTTTGGACAAATTTGAATAAAAGCTTGATGTACTAAATACTAAAAACCTAAGAGTTTTTTTAATAGCATAGCCAAAACCCAAAAAAATTTTCAAAGCATTTTTCACTTGTTTAAAATTGAGTATCTTCCGCGCAATAATTTCTCCAAAAAATTTTGTGTTCTAAACTCAAAATTGCTAGATGCACCTTTTATTACATTTCATATAATACATAACATATAAGCATATAAATTCTTAGTTTGACTACCAAGGTTATATTTTGATTGTGACAATAAATTGTGAAACATAAAGCTCCATATTATAAGTATAAATCAAAATTCTTAAAAGCAAAACAAGTTCCTTATTCCTGATCTTTGGAAAATGTTATATAAGACTTTATCATAACTCCGCTTTTTTTTTTATTCTCATGTTGTTTGATGTTAAAATCTAAATAAAGCGTTGAAGATCAAGCTTTAAAAAGCCTTAAAAGATAAGGAAACTAAGGACCACGTAGGATCAACTGAAAAATAATATATAAACGACATATTTTAACAATATTTTAGTGATGCCATCTTTAAATTTTTTGAATAAGAAAATATTCTTTAATTTTTTTTTTCATTTTTATACTGACTTGAGTATTTTTCAACAACATTTTTTAGTTCTGTTTTCGTGTTTATCATTGTTTTTACTTGTAACTAACAGAAGATGCTTAATCGTGGTCTAAATCTCATCCGAATGAAATGATACCAGATATATGAAATATTGATGTGATGTTCCATTCTCTGTCTTATTATTAATTCTTATTAATTTTATATTTTAATCACATATTATTATTTATTGACGTTCAAAAAACTTTTTCATAATGTCAACCAAAAAGTTATCTCACTCTAATCAATCAGAATAATATATATTTTAAATTTCCTTTTGAGATTTAATAACTTAACAGAGGTTAACTACTGAGAAAGGTAAGTGAAGCTAATGATATAGTAGTGCAGGCAGCATCCGGCATTTATAAAGCCGTTTACATTCAAACTTTTCATTTACTTTGCTTTTGAGTTAATTTATCTTTAGTGCACCAAGCCATTGAGAAGAGAATAACCCACCATACTAACATCCACATTGTTTTAAAACAAAGCTAATATTTTCTCAATCTTTCACATTCCTTACAAAACTTTAATTGTATTTTTTATTTGGCAGTAACTTGTTTAGTTAGTAGTACAACTTGTTTAGTTAGTAGTACAACTTGGTTAGTTAGTAGTATAACTTGTTTCATTACATATTACTATGCATGCCTATACTACTCAAAACTGAAATTTTAATTAGCTTCTCAGATATTAAAACTATAAGTCATTAGGTTCCTTCTTCAATAACCTTATCTAAGGTATCAGTAGTTGAAGCCTTATATACGGTATCGGTAGATCAAACCCAACGCAACGCGTAATCGAGGGTTTATGCTTCGTGTACCAAAAGTTGCAAGTTTGGAGGTTTATTGGTAAATACTTTGGCTTTATATAATAATAAAATATGGCCAAAAAAAATATCGATAAAAAATAATTGATATTTTTCTCAATAACCAACAGCGGTAGTTGACCTTCAACTTCTGCAACATGAGAAAAAGACAGGTTTATACAAATATTAAATTATTTAAAAAATAGAATATACAAATATATTCTCGTAAAGCCTCAAATATTTACTTAAAAAAAATATTAAAAAATAAATTTAACACGATATTTGATTAATATATAGATAACCCAAGCTGATGCGAGATAATGATTTCTACTGGAGATGCTAACCAAGTCCGTGAGAGACCTTAATGATGCTTTATCATGCGAAACCTTCTGCAAAAATATTTCATAAATGAAACTCACTATCGTGTTTAATTTGGTGTACGGGAAAATAATAGAAAAAAAACATTTTTTTTTTTTTAATCCAATCGTAAACTCTTGCAGGTAGTCACTACAGTTTTCGAGTGGGTCCATGGATAAAAATACAACATGATATTTATTATTTATTATTTATTGATAAAAATTAAAAACTTACAACTTTAAATATTTCATTAAAATCAAATATTTAAGTCTATATTTACGGGTATTTAAAAATATCTTAATTCATAGTTGTTTTACTGCACGGTTTTATTTGAAATAAACTACTACAGTAAAATATTGACTGTAAACAAGAAAATTTGATGACAAGTCCCGTGTTCAGTTATATAGATGTTTGTTCATGATGCGGCTTCTTATTATATTGTTACATGGTGTCTCCATATTGGATTAATAGTAAACTATGCAACTTTTTTTTATGAATTTTAGATCATAATATTTACCTACTGTATTTCCTGTGATCAACGCCTCGTAATAGAAATTAATGATACTCTGTAATCATCGTTTATATTTAAGATAAAAAATAATTCAAAGCGCATATTTTAAGTTTATTTCTAAAGAGAACTTTTATTCGACTAAAGCTCATATAATTACACAGCAGCATATTTGATATCTTAATATCTTAATAAAAATATTTGGGCTTAAACAGTGAGAAGATTTTGGTTTGGCTGAGCACGACTTTAGTCATCAAAATTTCAGCTTGCTAATGAAGTTTGGGGGAACAATAAAAAGTCGAAACCGTCAATTAACCTATTAAAAATATAATTATGATTGAAAAAGTTCATTAATCCCTAAAAAAAGAATAGATTTCAATGTTTTTGATATTGTTAATTTGAGATTTAATACAGCGCCCATTATTTATTCGTTAACTGACTTATTAGTACAGTGACGTTATTAAGCTTATAATTAAAGAAACCTGTGATACTCCTGGGTATTTATATATTATTCGATAAAGTAATATATTAATATTTTTATTATAAATCAATTAAAATACCAAGGCAGAGAAAAATTTTTGATTAAGAGCAAAAATTTATCAAATCATTTAGCGATATGAAACCAGCAGCGAGTTAATACAATTATGTTGGTCTGTTCACAAAAATAAGAGTTGAAAATCGAGTAAGGAAAAATACAATTCATTAAAATTGATCTTCAATAAAATAAAAAACATCACATAATTTCTTTTTGCTCATTTGAAGCTGCAGCATGTTGTAAAGTTTTGAAAACATCACAGCTCTAAACGACATAGTGAAAGTGATGAGGTTGTTGTCCCGTTTGTGGCGAGCGAATAGAATAAACCATTGGATTGAGAAGTTTAATATTCTTTGTCTTACTCCTGAATATCGACTTTATCTTTTGTAGGATTTTATTTTTATATTATTTATATCAAAATAGTATTTCTACTTTGCTTTTTTAAAGTGCATCCACTTTGCTGTCCTAAAAAAACTTAAATGGTGTTGAAAAAATATCCAGATTTTCTTGAAATTTCTTTCTAAAGCCAATATTTCAGGTTTTCCTACTGACCAAGCTGCTTTTAATAGATAGCTTGTTGTTAGCCTCGTTCGCAAGGAGAAGAAACCTTTCTTTGGTAGTATTGAAATAAAAGTAGGAAAAAGATCTTTTTGGGATGCTTGGAAATCATTTATTTCTAGTAAATCTCTTTTTAACAATTCTTTAATTTAACAACTCAAAGAATTCTTCTTTTTGATGATAATACTTTGATCTCTTGTAAGAAGGATGTTGTGAATATATTTAATCTTTATTATACTAACATAACTAGCGCATTAAAAATTCTAATATTATAAAGTGATAATATTTTACGATCTGTCAAAATGTTTGATACCCCCATCCTAGTATTTATGAAATCAAAGGAACCGCCCCGTTACAAACGCCTTCAATTTTTCTCATGTTATACCCGATGAAGTTCATGACGTCATTGCTAACTAAAAAAGGATAGTAACGATATGCCAATATAGCTTTTGAAAACCATGTCGTGTACACACGCATTTGTGATTCCATAAATACATCTATTAAAAGTTGTATCTTCCCAGATTAGTTGAAATGGGCTGATGTTGTTCCTGTCCACAAAAAAAAAGGATACCACAAATAAAGGGAATTATCGCCCCTCCAGTATCTTGCCAATTGCTTCTAAAGTGTTTGAAAAGATTTTCTTTCGGCAAATAACTGGTTTTTTTAAGGATAATCTCCCATTCTTTGTGGTTTTTGGAAAGGTTTTTCTACCCAACATTTATTTTAGACTCCAAAACTGGTTCCATATTAATTTCATGGTCATTAACGCAACAAAGGTCCAAATTATGCTTTTAGATTTTAAAGATCCATGCAATATTATAGTCAACATTTTTGGTGGTGAAGTTTTTGCAACACAAAAATATATTATTATTAATTACGATACATTTTAAAATTTTCTGAACATGGGAGCTAATTATTCTTGAAAAACATCTGCAGCTCTTAATGATTGAAACATTTAAATCAGTTAACAAAATTAATCCAGAATTAATGTGGGAGCACTTTTGTATAAAAGATATACCATATTCTCTGAGGAATGAGATGATTTTAATACTGCCCTTAGCAAAAACTACAACATACGGAACTAATACACTTCTTTTTAAAACTTATTTTCTCTGGAATACCCTCTGACTGACTTAAAAACTTTCCCTCTATTTCTTCTTTTAAAAAACTGGTTAAGAAGAAGAAAATTTTAAATGTAGTTGTTGTATTTGCAAATAGTTTATCTAGTACTGAAACATATTCTATTGAAAAATAAAATTGATTGATTTATATTAGCATTTAAATTTATGGTATATATTTTTCTCGCTATGTAATTTTCACTAAGTGAAACAAAGATTATTGATTGATTGATTGCTTTGTCAATAAAAGACTGTGATTTGGTTATTGCCGTATCTAACTATACAGTTAATAGTTAAAGCGCAGTTTAAACTATCAAAAAACATTTTAGCGATATTATATTTAAAAATATTGAAAGTGAAAATTCATAATATTTATTGAAATAATTTTGAACTTTGACAAAAAAGCTCTATAAGTACGCCGCAAGTGGTTTAAAGTAAAAGCTTGACTAAATCCTAATGTTTAACCTTAATCTTTAAAGCTCTGAAATTAAATAATTTTTACCTTATTACCAAGATGTTATTAACTATAGCCATTGCCACATTCGTCTCCATATAGTTGGCTTCATAAAAATTTGGTAACCTTTGGCGTTTATGCCAATTTTTATCTGGTTTTTCACAAGATTTTAATGAATGAATAAAAACTTCTTGAATCATGGAGACAGAAAATTCATTGATTCAAGCAAAACAAAAGTGTAAATCTAACAAAAAGTAATTGTAGATGCGATGCAAATTTTAAATATCGCTAGAATGAAACAAATTTAGACGCTAAACTGTACGGAAAAGCTGCATAAGCATTTTTATGAAGAATGTGAAAAGTTTATGCCGAAATCTACCACCAATACTGTATTCGATAAGTACATAAATTATATTTAGTACAGTACCCTTATTTCTTATCTAATCTTTCCAAGCAAACTAAAAAAGGTAAATGCCAATTAAGAGACAATAAATTTTAACTATATTATAGGATATATATTTTATTTTCATTATTATTATAACAAAATAATATACCTTTGTGTGTTCCTCTTAGTTGATAAAATCGAATATGTACCTAATGACCGTTGCAACTCTAATTTCAAATTTTGTAGATACCATAAATAACATTCAAAGCTAACATTATATATCTTTAGCTTAATAACGTCACTGTACTAATATCATTTTTTTGATTTTGTATAATTTGCCGACAATTATATCTTGTTTAAGAAAGTCAGATTTTGTGTTTAAAATGATTTCTTATTTGGCAAATCAAATTGAGGGCTGGTACTTCACACAGGCGCATGATAACCACTTCAATAGATTACATGCACAATCTCATTAACTGTTAATTATAAACTGGAATATGAAACTAAGAGATTTCATAAAATGTGTTTCCACACATTCTGTAATCATTTAGAGAACTTCAAAGAATTTTAGGTCATTTCCATAATTTTTTATGGCCACAATAGTTATATTATTTGTAACTCTTGATAACAGTTACAAATGGAGCCTTTGTTTCTTCAATATTATGAGGTATTTTTTATTTTTTCAATATTATAGCAAATATAACAAGTTATCTGATTTTTTTAAACGATGACGATGGAAAAGAGATTATATATTTAATCTTTAATATTAACCCTTGTAGAATAAAGGTTCATTGAAAACGGTGTTTTGAATTCATGGTTTTAGTGAGAGCACTACCTTGAATTCATATTTATAGTGAGAACACTACTTTGAATTCATGGTTATAGTGAAAGCACTACTTTGAATTCATGGTTATAGTGAGAGCACTACTTTGAATTCATGGTTATAGTGAGAGCACTACTTTGAGTTCATGGTTATTGTGAGAGCACTACTTTGAATTCATGGTCATAGTGAGAGAGCTACATTGAATTCATGGTTATAGTGAGAAAAC
>JAUZNK010097998.1:0-12064 GCA_035046665.1 Euphysa ruthae
GGAACTATGTTATCCTGTAATATTTTGCCACTTTACTATATGATAAACTTAGAACTTGTTTACATGAAGATAGACTGGTCTAGTATTAAAAATCATATATAAATTTTGTTTATAAGAAGCTTGAATAACAGATACTTTGTTTATAAGTCCCTGTTACCATTGTAATGTTGTCCTTACATTTCGTCTTTCTGTGGTCAATGAACAAAACAAAGTAAAAGTGTTGTCATCCAACTATTAACTTTCTACAAAGTTGCTTCAGATAAAAGATATTACTCCATCATCACCATTTGATTAAAATCTATTCTCCAAAATATATTATACGTGTATGTCTACTTTTAGACTTGTTTAATATTAATTGGGCACCCATATGATCAAGTTTCTCTGTTAAATAACCTTTAAACAAGTATGCTTAGTTAAGTTTCTCAAGTAAATACCTTATTTAATATCTGTCTTTTTCAGACAAGAGCCTAACTTAAATAATGTATTGGGCCCTTCCTTTCTTATTTTTAATCACCAATCAGCCCTTATCTGGAAATTCAGTATTATACATAACAAAAATTACTCACCATATGAAAAACTTATATTCCAAAATACTATGAGTAATATTATACTCATATTTATGATTACTTATAAGTTAAACATTTAAACATAACTTCAGTTTGTTTTTTAATGTTGGTATTTTTTTTAAATAAATCCAGATTTTCAAATAGTAAACAATACAATTTGTTCAAATAAAACGCTGATATGCAAGAGAAACTGTTATAAGGTAAAGTCATCTGCTTTTATTATATTTCAAAGGTGGGAAAAGATTCATTATTTACATTTTCCATTAAAACTAATCCCCAGCTCAGTTATTATGTGAATGTGAACTAAATATTTTTTTTGATGTTATTCCTTGGAATAGTTGTTTATAAATTTGCTTCTAGTATTTCTTTTAGTGACTCAATCGTGAATAGTTTTGCTAACTGTGTTACTTTAAGTTAAATGGTTCTTGTGAGAGTTTTATCAGCACTAGAGGAACTTCATGAAAGCTTTGTTACTGTGGTTATTAATTAAGGAGCTAATTATCTGTAATTATCATGCCACAGTTATTTTTAAATTATTAATTAGGTTTGATAATAATTATAGTGCTACCTATTTCTAAACTCTTTCAATAACCTATATTATGATTAAACTACCCCTAAAGTCTACAAAAACTTATTTTTTTCTCTGTGTGTATCACTTTTTTTACTTATAGTTATTCCCTTAAAGTTAATTGAGTACTCATGTTTTTAAGAAGCTTTTTTTTTTTTTTTTTTTTTTTTTTTTGCATTCTCAAGTTGAAGTTTTTTTCGTGTTGAGCAGGCTAATTCATGTTTGGTTTTTGTTTTGTCGACAAGCGCTGCAATAATTTTTTAGATGTCAAACTCATCAAAATTTTCTTATTTTCTACCTGATATCTTTTTATAATTAAGTTAGTTATGCTAAGCATTAACTTGCTCAGTTATATGGTTTAGGCCTGACATTTTTCTAAAGAACATAATAATAGTACATAATAGGCTGGGAGGTTGATTAGCTCAATTGAACATAGATGTGTCTATCCCAATTTCCTTTTTTAAAATATAGCTGATATTGAAAGGAGAGTGGCCTTTATTTAATATCTTCCTTATTTGTAAAGCTATTTATGTTTTTCATCATCAAGAAATTTAAATTTTCCTTTTAATATTGGTTAAGGTGGGAGTATTTGCATATGTAATATTTGCCCAGCTGTCAAACTACAAATAGATGGAGAACATAAATGTAAACAGTTGTTGATTTGAATGTTAGTTTTTTGATTTTTAAAGGAAATATTTTTTTTTAATTTGATTTAGTAGTTAAATTTCAGCCTTAATAATACTGCTGTGTTCAGTTTATAAATCTAAACAAAGAATTTTTTGACTTTTTTATTATCAACCATGTTACTTAAAACAATAAAAAAATTTCTGTTCCTAAGTGTTAACCCGATGCAAGATTTTTTTTATGCATAAGTACGAGGAGGGAATTATTGTTAGATAAATGATTGATCATTATTGTATATCTCATTTATATAGCCAAGTGAGTGTAAGGATGGCATTACCAGACACTTTTTTATTCCTTGTGAGGTTTTTATTATTTCTGTGCCCTGCGTTAAGGATAGAGTATATATTGCCTATTGTAAAATTGGCAAAATTATTCCTTTGGCCCTTTTGATTGACATCATAATCTAATCTTCGCTCTTAATCTTGATCAAAGCTACATTTACACATGAGATTTATTAAGCCTCTAATTGCAACCCTTCTCTTGAAACTAGAGGTGTATTTCTAGATGTGTCCAGGGTTTGAATTCTCCATCATAAACAGCTTCACAGTTTTTTTCTAATCAAGGATGCCTTCTCTTCCACCCTTTTCAGCGCAGCGCACCATGGTTGCGCTGCGTGGAGAAAATTTTAAGATTTCATACCTTTAGAATGGCTCTCACAGCTATTTCCAACATATGTAAATGCCTTTACAATACCCAAGAAAGATAAAAAACATATATTGAGCGCTCAACATACAAAAATGCTTAGATTTTTAAATTTGTAATGTTATGTAAGTACTTTGCAGAATGGCTTTGATTTTCACAAATCTCCTACTCATAATTATTTTTTATCAAAATATGTAAACAAAATAACAAAGTGATTATATTTTTGCGGTTTGACAAGACTGGTATGTCATGAATAATTAATGAACTTATGTTAAATTGAAGTAAACTTTGTAGTTACTAAGAAACGCAGTAAATTGTAGACAAATTGTTTATTTATCTTGTGGTAACGTCTTTATTTTTAAAAATGCAAGTATTGTTTTTGTAAACTGCTAATCCTATCATACATATCGGCCATTGACCGCCGAGACTTAGAACATATATCGCTACTTCTTCTACCGTTGCATGGTCGGTACACCTGTCTGTTAACAACGAAATGTAACGACACACTGCAAGTTTTTCAACAAGTCCGAATTCATTGATTCTGCAATTACATTGATCATTTGCAATCGCTCTATCGCTTTTATATTTTTCACTTTTTACTTGGCCATTCATTTCTTGTAGAAAAATCAAATTGTTTATATCAGAATATGGCTTTTCATTTTTTGCTATGTAATATGCTGCTCGGAATTGAGATTTAAGGATTTTTTTGTCCATCTCAGCCATTTGCATTTTCCCTCTCCCAATCTAAGTTTCTTGCAATACACGAGAGTTGTATGCGGATGCATTTAATTGCTCCTTATTTTCTAAATCAATTGCTCTGTTATGTGGTTCGCCCTTTATGTGTTTCTTTAGACCATCTATTTTCAGACTTTGCGTACCGGTTGAACGTGCCTCGTTAAATGTCCTGCACGTGTTTAATTCTCAGAATATGCTTCTTAAATAGCTGACAATTTATAAATAGTATTTGACCACCAACAACTTCATTACCAATCTTCAATTTTAAATCAGCTTCCCATTTAAGTATCGTTTTCATTTGAACCATAGTGAAAAAAATATATAAAATACATGAACTCACAATGGTAGGTTACAAAAAACTTTAAATGAATAATTTAAAGAAGAATATATAGGATCGTGAGAATGTTGTGTTGTGTTTTCTTTTTATTGTTCGAATCATCGTGCTATACAAAACATCACACCACATTTTTTACACTTTGTTGTACAAAATTAAACACTCTCCATCTTTTATTAACTTAAATGAAAATCAGCCTTTATATATTTGAAGATTTTCTTTAACATAGTAGATAACCTGCGGAGGTGAAGATATGAAACAAAACAAACTTAACTAAGGAAATGGCGACAGAAATAGCAACTCCGGTATTTAATTTATCGTTGAGAGACAGGTCAAAATATTAAGCAGATGCAATTTAAAACGTTTTTAGTTTAATTGAGGATAGAAGACTATGAACACTATTTTTAGAAGTCAAAATTTTTTATAGAAATTTTTTTTAAAAATTAGGTTCGATCTTCCTAACTTTACACAAACAATTACTTCGCAATTTCCTTCCCCTTCGCAAAATTGCTTTGCTATTTGCGAAAGCGAAACTGAGAATTCGAACCCTGGTGTCAAAAGCGTTTGCTAAGGTTTGACATTAAGTCCTCCTTTTTAAGCAAAAATATTATGTTGTTAATGGAGAAGTTTATAACATTTTGGAGAATTAGTTGAAAAATAGAAAGCATAGAGTAATGTTGAACAGTCTAAATTCCTCGCGGAATGATACAACTGTTAGATTTCCCCAGGGTTCTGTCTTAGGAACTCTACTTTTTCTCATCTACTTCAATGACTTGCCCAGTGATTTAATATCATCCACTAAACTGTTTGCTGAAGGTACTTCTACTTTCTTTATTGTAAATTGCGTATAAAAACTTCTAGTGAACTTAACAGCTGTCTCGCTGTTATTAAAAACTTGGTATATCGGTGGAAAATGTCTTTTAATCATGATTCTAATAAACAGGCCGTAGAAGTTGTTTTTTCCAATAAAATTATTCCAGTTTTCCAACCTCCTTTTATTTTAATGACTCTTCTTTTTCAATTCTGCCTCATCAAAGATATCTAGATTACTTCTTGATGGAAAACTAAAATTTGATCCCCATCTAAATGATAAGATTTCTAAAGCTAATAAAGGTATAGATCTTATAAAAAAATTGTCGTGAACACTGCCCAGAAAACCTCTGCTTGCCTTATACAAATAATTTGTGCATCCCTATCTTGATTATACCGACATAATATTTGATCAGCCTCATAATTGTTCTTTCTGTAAAAATTTGAATCCGTATAATATAACGCTTGCCTTGCAATAACAGGAGAAATCAGGGGATCATTTAGGAAAATTTCCAGGAAATTGACTGAGAGAGCTTACATGATAAATGTTGGCATCTTAGGTTAGTAGCATTTTATAATAAGGGGCAACGCGCCTCATTATTTAATAAATTTTTTGCCTACGCCTGTTCAGTCGCGTAATGTTAATCGTCATAGTTTGTTTAATGCTTTTTCTTATCGTAATAAGTATTTTGGTAACTCTTTTTTCCCTTATTCTGCAAAATAATGGAACAAACTTAAACCAGTAATAAGGTTAATCAAGTTTTGTGTCCCTTTTTTAAAAAAATTCTCTTTTTTTCACCCAAAATCATTGCCAGTTTTTAATATGATAGATTCTTGTTTTAATGCTTCTTACTTGTTTACAAGTTTAGTTATTTAAAAGAGCATAAGTCTTGTCATATCTTCGCCGATATGCCTGTCCTATCTGTAATTGGGGAATTTTAAAACCACTGAGCACTTTTACGCTGTCCCTTGTGTACACATAGCAGAATACTCCTCCTTGACAACATTGCTGAATTAATTGGAAGTATATCCAATCTCTCTAATGCTAAATTAGTTCATATGTTACTTTATGGCAATGAAAAACCTTTCTCTTTTCTTAGAGTATCAGAGAGAATTTTTACACCGTTTTTATCGTAACTTGTTTCCTTTCCTGCTTACTATATTTTGTTCATCTATATCTTTTTTACTGGTAATTAGTTTTGTCTGACACCAACATATGTATGTAGCTGTTTGTTTTTAAATTTTTTATTTTATTTATTCATCCATTGTAGATTTTTTATTTCATAGAAAGAAAAAAAAAATCGTTGCCTTTTTTTTAAAAATGTTATTTATTATTGATTCTTTTCCTTTTATTTTCTAAATTTCCAAAAGAAATCAGCTAATTTCCTTTAAAATGTATTTCTCATAATCAAGTGCTTTTTTTTTTTTAATATCATGTATAGTAAAAATCTAAAAATTATAGTAACTATCTAAAAATTGAGAAGTCTATTGTAATTACTTTTTTTCAGTGCATATTTTTTTTCAATGCATTGGTGTTTTTTTTAATGTGTACTCAATTTTAGTGCCTGCTTTATATCTGTGTGGTTTTTGTTTTTATCTCTGGTATTAACCTTCAAGGTCCTATAAATTCTCTCCTATCTGAATGTCTGTTACAGATTTTATTGGAACCTTTTTAGTAGTTTTTTCTAATTTTTTGCATATTTCAGATGTCAATAAGTGCTAGAAAATAAAAATGAAAAAAATTTTAGCCCTAGAATCAACGTTTATTAAAATTTTCTCAAATTTATATATTTTTTTTTTTTTTTGAGATTTTGCATGAAGTTAAATGACAGTTAGGGAAATCTTCACCTGCTGGAAATTGTCGTTCTAGAGTCTGGGTTTGATTTATATTCCCAATTTTTCACACCTTAATTATGTTAAAATTTTGTATTGAAAAATATTATTTCTAATAAATTAAGAGCTCAGTCCTAAGGGCACGGCCATTACTTTTTAAAATTTTGCATAAAGTTAAAGGAACTAAAAAAAGAAATTTTTCAAGAAATATTTTCCAAATCTGATGAAATTTTGTTTGATGTTTGAAAATATTATTTATGATAAATATTAATTATTTTTATATTTTTAAATATTATGATCAATTTGCATTTTGATAATAATATCGGGTCCAGTTTCAAAGACCCGCAACATGATTCTAAAAACAACATATTTAATTTTTTTTGGGTTTAGTCACAAAAATTTACTTCGATTTTTCTCATAACTTTAATTTTAGGGATTTCTAAACAATATTTGAGTGGGGTTTGTCTAAAATTTTGCATTTTTTAAGTCGGTCTCCAGAATTTGTGCTTTAACGTTAAAATGATGTATGCTTTGCATATTCTTTTTCATGCTTGATTTGTTTTGGGTTATTTTTTATTTCGATAAATGCTTGTTTTATTTTGGTGTGTGCTTTGTATATATGTGTGCGATGTATATTTTATGTTGTTCTATGCTTTATTTCACATTGTATATTTTCAATTTGGGATTCTTTTTTTTTTTTTTTTTTTTTTTTTTTTTTTCTTTGTTTTTATTTTGGTGCATGTTCTAGTTTATGCTTTATTTCAGTTATGTTTTTTTCAATAAAACCCTTATAGTGATTCCTTTATATATAATGAAATATATTAATTTAGCTGTACATTATCACTAAAAATACATTTTCTTGTTTCATTTATTATAAATTTCTAAACGTTTTCTTTTTAGGCAAAAGAATTTCGTAGAATTTGGGGCTCAAAATCAGAGTTGCGTCGTTTTCCTGATGGCAGTATAAATGAAGCCGTGTTATGGAAAACTTCAAATAAAGAAGACACAAAACTTGTTTCAAAACAAATTGTTCTTCACCTTTTAAAATTGTAAATATCTCATAACTTTACTCAGTTTAGCAGCTTGGAACAATAAATTAGCAACTCTGATAAATTTTAGCAAACTCAAACTTACTAGACAAATATCATAGTAACCATTTAGTTTTAGAAGAGTTTGGTTTGATAAAAAAAAAATTTTTTTGTGATAAAGTTTGATGGTATGAAATATTATATAAACAATGAATTTTGATCTTATATTTAGATTTATCTACAAGTCAATGTAATTAACATTTCTTGTCAGGTTCATCTTGTATACTCAAGTATTTCTATACATAATTAGGTTTCCGTAAACATGCCAAAAAAGGCAAAAGGCTGCGCGCGCTCAACAGATGATCTTAACAAAACGGAGTCTTATCACTAGAAAATTTAAATTCATTTTAATTTTAATCTCTCAATTAGCTCTCTTCTAAAAATTTTTCTTTTGAATCGAAACAACAGTTTGTTCTCTAGTACTATTAAAAAATACAATTCCTAGTACAATTTACCGTATGTAATCTCTTCATTTAATTTAATTGCTAGTATTGTTTTTCAACTCAGTGAAAAGAAATTTTTTTTTTCTGAACGTCAGTCTAAAAAATAATTGTTGGACACTTAGGCTCTATATCATGCGATTGTCTTGAAAATCATTTCAACAATTTCGGTCGACTGTTTTTTTTTCATGTTCGTTCATTCATCTGTTTGTTCGTGACAGCTTTTTTCAGAAACTGTTCATTTACCTGATTTTTTGTATGGAGTTACAAAGTCCTAAATGGGGAAAGGTAACAGCAAGGTTTCTGGAAAAAAAAAAAGTTATTGCTCAAAAAATTACTCTTTTGTAAATTTCTTGAAAAACCAACTGTTAACTTTTGTTAAAATTATTCATAACATTAAAATGTATTGGGTAAAGCGTTTAAAAGCTTTTACAAAAATGTTTGGTTGTACGTCTTACTTTTTACAAAAGCTCAAATGTCAAGAAATAAGATCATTTTACCAAAATATGCATTTTAAACTTTCTCTCTAAAAAAATTTACTAAGTTTTTACTACAAATGATAAAAAGATTGACTTTCTATCCACTTTCTGTTATCAAATATCTTTAAAAAATTAAATAATTTCGCTTAAAGTCGAGTTAAAAAAAAGTTTAAAAGTTTTTTATCAAACTATAGAAATGTTTTTGTACATAAGATAATCAGCTTTGTATATTTTTTTAAATATTTGCTGAATTGGTTTTTCTAAATTTGTCCTGATTTTGGTTTAAAAATCAAATTTATGACATTTAGGTTACCACTGTAGTTATTCTTTCTCTCAAGTTGATAATCTGTTTTTAGGCACTGTGACATTTCTTCATCTTCAATTAACTACCATGCTGATGATTTTAACGTTTGTCTCAAAAAGAAAATGGCTGTGGAACATGAGCCTGGCAAGAACAAGCAAAAGTCTGGTTGTGGGGAAGAAGAAGGAGTTAGTTTTATAAAAACGTTTGAGAAGCTGTGCAAGGATATTTGTGATATAAAAGCTATACCCCTAAAAATCAACTCTATTGATGGGATTGATCCTGCATTTAGAATGACTGAGGTACTATTGACTTTAATTAACTGTCTGCTCATCTACATTTAAATGTGATTTTTGATCTCCTAGCTTTAGCTGTCAGGGTTCCTATTCACTGCTGTCTGTGTGTGCGTCTTTTTCCTAAGTCCGTTACAATTTTTGGAATATTTTTATTGGCTTTTTCTAATTTTTTAGATGTTAGATGTCAATAAGTGACAAAGCTCTGAATATTCTAAAAATTTTTGTCATTATAATATTATTTCTAATGCTGAGCATGTTGGCTATCTTGAAATTTTTTTATGTAGGGCATGAATGCCCACATCAAAATCAACTTTTTTTTTATTCGACCTTTCGAAATTTCACCCTGCTAAATAAGATAAAATTTTTGATTAAATTATTAAGTCATATTTTTAATATATTTAGAATGTCAGCCATCTTGTTAGCCATTCAATCTGTGCTTTATAGCAAGTGTTCTTTTTCTTTTAACAGAATGTATATTTATACATTCCTGCTTAATTACAGATTTTGAATTCAAAAAATATTTAAAACTTTTTATGAAAATTTAACATGAAAGATGTAGCATTACTAAAATTTTATGATTTGTTCATGATTTTATTTTTGCATTTAATTTTCAATTTCTACTTGATAAATATCTGATGTTCTAATTAATTTTTTAATATTATTCCACCACCACCCTTTAAGAACTATTGAGTATTCAATTTTTAAAATCAATTATTAAATAATGAAATTTTGGCTAATTTCTACCCAAAAAAGGGTGTTATTTTTTAATGAATGGTCAGTTATAGATTTTTTTTCTGATTATAACATCATGTTCTTAAGCGCCTTTTGTCTATGGTTTTCTCTGCCTATTTGACTAAGAAAAAATCGAAGTTATTTGAGTGTAGTATTTTTACCTTTCATTTGTTTTCATACTTGCATATACCTATTTCTCATGGTTTTCTAAAAGATAAAGATCATTTTTGCCTTTAAATATATTCAAAACGAAGTTCTAACACTGGTTTGATTACTCATACCTTCTCAGCAGTATCAAAACAGCCTTGGGTATTTTCCTGTTGGCCAAAGGCTTGTTTAGTGTGTTGGAAACAAACATATCTTTGTATTTTTCAAAAGAATGTTCTAAATTCAGATTTTTTGCATTAATATTCAGGTCATTACACCACAGCAATACGCTCCAAAAATTAGTACTCAATTAAATGAGAAGAACATGTATCCAAAGTTAACAAAGAAATCTCCATTATTTACCAATGCATACAAAGGTAACATTTGCATAATTAATTCATTTTTATAATATAGCAGAATGAAATATCGCTAGGGAAAATGAAAGATAGTAAAATAGAAATAACCTGGAAATTTCTCTATTTATTATTTAGCACCAGACTAAAATAAGAGGACCGTTTCTTAAACAGATTTTTAAGCACTAGAAACTTATGGCGATAATACACAATTAGCTTTCACTTACAGTTTTATGAATTAGTTTTAACTGAAAATTTCACCTGCTTAATTGAAAACTGTTTAATTGAAAATCTGTTTACGTAGTCAATCATAAAAATAAAAAGCTGGACATAGGTTTTCTTTTTTTTACAGTAATTGAACTTCCATATTTGTTTATGATCTATTGATGGGAAATTTATCCATAAAAAACAACCAAATTATGCTGGCTTATGCTATTTCAATTACAATGGCACATTTAGTATAGTTTTATATACACTCTTTGATGCTAACCATAATTTTTTGCATAAGAATCTATAATGGCTCTCTAGATATTGAAGTTTTAAGTTTCCTGGTAAATTTCTAAAAATTATGATTTCACAGTTGCCAACATCCAAATGTTTACCAAAAAACTTTCTTTATCCATAAATTGAAAAACACCGATTTATTTCAAGATTTTTTTTTTTTAATACCCTACGCATGCTTAAGTTTATGATTTGAAGATTCTGTAAGAATGCTATTGAAGTTTTCATCTGCGTATGCATCTTACATTGACATCAATCAATACTTGTGATTATTTTGATACATCAACTCCTAAGGTTATTCCTATAAATAAGTATACTGCACTTTATTTGAAGTTACTTGGAAATGTAATGCTACCAAAGTTTTTGATGAGACATTGCATTTTTTAACAGTACGTATGTGAAAACATTACAAAAGTGGCTGTGTCAACACATTAATTTAAACATAATATGAAAATAAAAAAATTCAAATTGATTTTTAAAGAAAATAGATAAACAAAGTAGTTTTTCAGCAAAAAAAAAAAAAAAATGGTTGTTTAATGTATGAAGTTTATTTTCATTGATCATGTAGGAATGATGTACCATTAAGAGAATCAGGGTTTTCTCAGTCTTTTGTTTCACAAAAAGGCTATAAGAGGTAAATCTAACAATAGTATATTTATAAATTTTATGTAATCTTTCATGTTTACAAAAAAATCTTTTTCATCAAGCTCTTTTGTAAAAAATTTTACATCAAGAAGAAGTTAATTTCTCAAAAAGTGATAAGCCTGCATTGAAGATTTAAACTACAAGAGGTTTTAAAATTTTTGGATTTCTGGAATGATTTATAAGAAAAGCCCAATCTTTTGCTTTTTGGAGCTATATCATGTGTTTGCTAAATATTTTAAAGTTATGCAAAAACAAACAATGACAATAGAAGTTTCTGATTTGCTTATAAAAATAGTTGTGAATTTATGGAATCAATTGAGATTTGAATGTATGAAGTCATTGCGAGAATTTCAAATGAAGTGTAAATTGAAACAAACAAACTAACAAACATTGATGTTATAGTATAGTTTACAAGACTAGGTGTTTTTGCTTTAAATGCATGTTTATCGTTTGTATGTCCAATAAACAATTCAATCTGAAATATGATCAGCACACATATTTTAAATAATTGCATAGTCTTCTAAATCAAAAGTTTATTAATATTCTAAAATCATTACTTTATCATTTATTAGTGTATGCAAAATTTCGAAAATGTTGAGGAATCTCTTTATGTTTTAAAGAGATTCCTTAACACTTTGTTTTGTGGTTTTTGAATAAAACTTTCTATTTTGCTGCTTATTTCCAAAAAAATTCACTTTTAACCAAAATCTAGAGCTTCTAGATAAAGCTGTTTCTCCAATCTCTTAAAAACCTAGTTAAACTTGATCTCTTTTCAGAATTTTAACCAAAATCTAGAGCTTCTAGATAAAGCTGTTTCTCCAATCTCTTAAAAACCTAGTTAAACTTGATCTCTTTTCAGAATTTTAACCAAAATCTAGAGCTTCTAGATAAAGCTGTTTCTCCAATCTCT
>JAUZNK010098009.1:0-28463 GCA_035046665.1 Euphysa ruthae
AGCCGTAAGCACGGAAAAGTGACACTGTACAAAACAAAAGTAAGGGAAGAGGTAAGGGAAGTAATCTGTATCTATTATACAGCTTTTTTAATTAGGATTCTCCGATAACAAAAACTTTTGATATATTCTCGCATTAACAGAAGCACAAATTTTTTCCACATTTAACAATATACAAGCAACTTTTTTTGAACAGGGTTGCGGTTACCGCAAAATTCTCAAAGTAAAAAACATTAAAACGAACAAAAAGGTTGATTTTAAAATTCTTCGGGTTTTAAAACTATACAAAACAAAAGTAGCCTAACAGCAAAAATAGAGGCAATATTTCAAATATATATTAAATAAAAAAAAATAGATATGCTGTCAATGAGAAAGCATGTTTTTTTAAAAAAAATAATTACCTTGTTCAGATAGAAGCTCGGCAGCCGGCTTTTTAGATCCTCCTCCTTGTGACTCACCTAAATAGACCAGAACAAAATGGTGATTGATGACGTCACAAGGAGGACGACGTCATTAGCACGGCGCCGATCAGGAGATACATAAATATTAAAACTATAGCATAACCTTTCCATTGGATGGTTATATCAGCGATAGGTCAGCAAAATCAAGGTAAAATGCATGCTTTAAACAGTCAAATGAACTGATCGGGATTTACAGATGGTTGAAATAGCTTCAAAATCTTTTTGAGTCATCCAACAAAAAAAATCATTAATATTATAAAACTAAAGTATTTTTGGTTTATTTTTGTCTTTTTCTCACTCGTTAAGCTTACTTAAAAATATGAAAATTGTTTTTAGTATAACCTAAAATTATTCCAAACATGGCTGTTTTAATGACGTTGCGCTTATTTCAAAGAAGAAACGTTCATCTTACAGGACTTTCTCCCTTCGGAACACTTTAACTGGTTCGCATAATAAAATATTGACCGACAAGATAGACAAATCTTTGAAGCGTATTCGAAACTAAACCGTTAAAGAATTATAACATTTAAATATAACTATTAATTTTTTTTTTCAACATCTGCTTTATTTTATAAAGAACTAAATAAGATATGATATCTTTAAGGTCAAAATAAGTCATTCCATTTAGAAAAATTACGTCAAATATCTGTCAGCCAAGGAAGTAAATGAATTTCAAAGTGTTAAGTAAAAAAGTATTAGATCAACAAAATATAGTACAGAAAAATGGTTTAATAAACTAGTATATATAAACATGTAAATCGAGAAACCACAAAGTATATATAAAAATGAAAAAGAAAAATTTCGTGGCTTTTAATAACACAATAAATAATTGATTTTCGTAAAACATACCCAAATTTATTCCTAGACATTGCCATACCTACGAAACTATTATAAATGATCTCATATCTCAGTAAATAAATATACACCACTTTGTTCTAATGAAGCATTGAATTCTTTTATTAAACGTCGTTAACCTCTTATATGAAAGTTCAATTAATTCAAAGAGGGGTTTTTGCCAGTCAATAAGAAAGTGGACGTCCCGCTATATTCATTTGTTTAAAATTTTTTCATTGCGTTTAATTCACAGCTAATTTCAAATATTAGGAGAGTTGGAAAACTTAAATTCCTAGTTTAAAAAACTTCACTTTCACTGTAAGCATGAACATTTTTAAGTATTAAAGACGAGCCTTTGAATACAAAATAGTAAACTACGGTTATTAAAGAAACGCTACAATCTTGAAGTTATTTTTTTTCGCTTACTGTTCAAGTAGGACTCGTTAACGAGTTGCTGCAGCGAGAATATGTAGTCGTGTATCTTCATAGATGGACCGATAGGAAGGCCGACGATGTAATGAATTTCTTGAACGGTGAGTAAAAGCAAAGCATGACCGTCGATATCCTAAAAAAAATCACGCAATGATAGATCAACAGAAACTTTTATAACAATTTGCTTGTGAAAGGGGGCAAATAATGTTCTCCTGAAGTATGCATGCCCTACTATGATATAAACTGAAATGCCTTATTAAGAAAAAATAATTAATGCGATACGAAAATATAGTATATAAATGTTTAAGCAGTGATTTTGGGGAAGTTAAAATAAATGTCGAATCTCAGGCGTGCTTGGGTACATCTGCCTCCACTGAAAAAAAAAAAAAAATTGAAAATTCCAGAGATGCCCAAGCTATTAATAATAATCATTTCAGCGTGATCAATATGTTAAAGAATGTTTAATTAACACTAAATTAAAGAATTTGATCAGGAAAAGAAACATTAAATGAAATTAATTATAATCCAAAACAACGATTCAAGTTATATAGATATAGGAATAAATTTCTTGGATATAAAGTACAATTTCAAAAATCAATAAGGAAATTCCAGGATAATCACAACGAAATAACGAAACATCAGAAAATCGAAGTTTAAGTTTTGGAGAATTATTGAAAATCACTGATTTTTAACTAATTATATGAATGCCTCACCGAAGACATACTAAGAGCAATTTAAAGGCTTGAAGTGAAATAGAAAAAATTATTGGTTTCGGTTATACCTGATTAAAGAAGAATGGTGCATATTTTTGTGCGGACGTATTAGAGATGAACGTCGCAACATCTTTCTTGCTCCATTGCATAGGATTGCTAGGGAGATCCATACAGATCATTCGAATCTTGTTACATCGATTGCGTAATATTTCATCTAGACCTGAAAATATACCGACACAAAAAAATCACCGGGGGTGAGAGTTAAATCTACAAAATTAAATAGCTCTTTTTATCAGTCTTAGAACAATTACACGAAATCTCATCAGTGTAAAGTCACTTTTTTATTTTTAACAACTTTAAAAGAAAATTAAAATAGCTATCAAAATTATTTCCCTGGGAGCGTTTAGTTGAATTTCGTTAAAAAAAAAAAAAAAAAAAAAAATAATAATATATATATATATATATATATATAATATGTAACATCGGTGTTTAAATCAATATTTTTGAAATTCTTGTTTATTCTAACAAATTTTTTTTAACTCCCTTTGATTATTCGGTGATAGGAATTAATATTTCTCACAAAGTGTGGACACTTTAGGAGGATAACATGTAAAAATAGCTAGAGATTTCAAAAGTAACCCACTTAATGGAAAATATGCTAATAAAGCCAGGATTTTAAGAGGGTAGCAAAATATTTTCAAGTTTTATAATACACCCCGAAATGGCCAGGGTTCTCAAGAAATCTAAAAAATTGCTCACCCAAATGTGAACGTGCCATATTTGTGATTGTGTCCATATCATCAACCAAAGTATGAGGTAGCATGGGAGGCTTCTTCTTTAACAACAGCTTGCTATTGTCTCCTTGTTTCCTAACAACCTGGTTGATAACTTCGTATTCGCCCATCCCTGGTATCACAACAGTAGTATCTTGTTCTTTATTTTCCTGAACTTTTGCTGACGGCTCCTTACTGGTTTGATCAGCAGTGTCGCCGCATAAATCTATCACGTCTTTTTGAATAGCATTGTTGTTGGCTGCTTTGGTGGATGTTTCAGAATTTTGAGATTTTTTTTCACTTTGATTGGCTTTATTTAGTTTATATTGTTCAATGAGTTGCGAGCGATTGCTTCGACGATTTGCTCTTAACATAGCCACGACGTTATTCAAAGATCGTCTGTCAGCTGTGTTACGAGCAGCACCGTCCATTGCTGCACTGTCGTTTCTCATGAGATGCTTCTTAAAAGTCTCTTCTCCTGCTTTATTCAAATTGTTTGGTTTTACACAAATAGCACTAAAAAAATTTAACTCAGATTCACTGTAGTTAGATTCGCTAACATTGTCATTTGATTTTAAGTCATCGTCATCGTCATCGATTGTCACTATCTGTTTCGGAAGATATCCGTCAGAATCGAGTTTAAAATGTCGCCTGATGCTACTTTCCGAGTTATACTCTTCAGCAAGTCGGTTTATGCACACAATAGCTATAGAAGTGTCAACGAAATCATTTTTGCTGGTGTCATCATAATTTATATGCTTAAAACCTCGTTTACCCTTCAAATAATTATGCGAATTACGCTGTTTCTGTTTAACCTCTCGCTTATTTTCGGTTTTGTCTTTTTTATGATGCTTCCCTTTACGAAGGACTTCTAAACGCGTTTGACGAGAAGCTGTAAGCCTAAAATAGTAATTAAGTTATAATGCCAATGCAGAAGTAGCATAATTGAAGTAAATTTCTTGGTTAAAGTAAACAAAAAAGTACTGAAAGTAGTAACACGAGCAAAAACTTTTCAGAAAACCAATTCAGAAATTTACATAAAAAAAGAGCATTTTCAGTAACTTAATTAGCTTTAAAAAATACTTTGAAAAATTCAAGCATCATTTAAGAATAAATTTAAGTCATTTGAATTACTTGTAAAAAAATTCACTCAACTACAGCTAACACGACATACCATACTGCAATCCCCTTATCACGTGGTGCCATATTTTTTTCATCAAAAGTATAACCTCACCGCACTTAACTCTATGTATATACAGTTTGTTTGTTCAAAATTGAAAAATGAAAAATTTATTTAAGAACTCAGCTAAGTCCAATTTACAATATATAACCTTTAAAACAATCAACATAACATTTGAGAAAAAAAAATAACAAAAAATATTCACATTGATCAGTTTATAGTTAGAGAAATTCCTAGAAATAATTTGAAGTCATGATTGAAATTTCAGATAAACTTGATTTTCACATATACACATATACATCACATGGAAAATAATATTATCATAAATAACATTATATTCAAATTTTTGCACTTTAACGCCATGATATTTAGATGCACCGGCATATAAAAATTTATTGAATGGCGTTTAATCATTTAATCGTTATAACAAAATTTAAAAATAGAAATGGGCTGATTTTCTTTTTTGAAAAAACGGGTCATTTACGCAGCCTAGCTTATTTTCATAGAAAGAACAAAACAATGAATATAATAATCAAGTCATTGTTGAGAGAAGAACTGTTTTTTCTGGAATTAGCTTTCATTCACATTATTTAGGTTAATTTTTCATAGAAAAAAGTTTTTAAAATTCAAATTTTAATCCTTTAAGGGAATTCTCCGCAAAAATCAAAAAAAGGATCCTTTTTTTTGTTTGAAGAAACCTGCATAAAGTACTAGACCAAAAAAAAAAAAAAAAAAAAAAAAAAAATATGCTTAAAAGAAAAATTTAAACGCAGTCATAAAGTGGGCTCGAACCACATACCTTTTCACCACGGTCTCCGAAGTTCGGCTACTTAGACCACCGTGCCGCGGATCCACGAATTATTATTATATGACAATAATAATAAATAATATAATAAAAATAATAATTTTATATATATATATATATATATTTTTAAAATCATTCATTACCTGTTCTTACGTATATTCCACTTCTAATAAAATAAAAATACTTACGTAATATGGATACAATAGATGAGGACTATTCGAACGAATTATATAGGAAATCCTGTTGAAATTAAAAACTCGTTGTTTTGCTACACAATCTCATTGTAAGAATTATAACACATAATCATAATGAAAATAAAACACTCAATCAAATATATTTTAATTATGCATCAAATATATTTTAATTATGCATCAATTAGTCTATCCATTCAATGTGTGTTTACACAATGATTTGCGACAATTAGTAAGAAATGCGGGAACATTTATCTTTCATGACAGTTGGCCAATTAAACAAGACAATATATTGAAAGACTATATCAGTAGTGTTATAGTTATAGTTATAGAACGTTCTTTCAGGGTGATAATCTAACAAAGATAATAAACTTTCACCTTCGAAGAGGCTCTAGAAAAACAGATTTATACACCAAAGAACACGAATAACCACTGTATAGGAGAGTGCGAAGTACCATTAACATGAAATTGTATGTAGTCAGGTAAATTTAACATGTGTTCTAACGAAAAACATCTGCTTGCGCTTTTTCATAAAAGCAATTATGCTACGTAGGTATATGTGGGGACGTTGGGAAGAAAAGACTTGCATATTCAGTTTTTACTTCTCTCATAAATTTGCTAACTATTTAAGGACGATTTAAAATTCATCTTTGAAAAATGTTAATTTTAATAACAGATTTGTTAACTCGATTTCAACTTTAACCTCTTCATTACTGCTCACTGTTTTTGATGACACTCCCTCCCCCCTTCAGTACTCAAGTTTGGAAAAATAAAGCGTAATATGTAATACAATTAAAAACTAAATTTACGTGTTTGCATTTAAATTAAAATTTACAACAGTTGACCTGGGTGATCAATTCACAGAAACTATTTAAAACTTAAGCAGCCCTCTAGGTCACTTGAAATTTGTTAAAAAGTCCGTATGCATGCCTCAGGTAATAGCATATAGGTAGGCCTCAGGTTATAGAACTAATCCCTTTCGTATAGCTATAGGTCTCAAAACATAAATAATCAAAATCCGGGAAAAGATAAATACTTTGGACATACTACCAAAAAGAAGAGGAGACAGAAATCTAAAAATGTTATATTACTCTTTGAGAATTAAATAAAACATGAGGAATCAATAAATATTACTCATTCGTTTAAGTTTTAACAAAATTAATAAGAAATTAAAAAAAAAAAAAAAAAAACAATACCTCAAACTTGAGATTCGATTCTTCTGTTCGAGCGCTACAAAAATATATTACAAATAAATATAAAGATGAATTGCGTAAAGAAGTATTTCATAACAATAACAGCTTAAATTTAGTCAATCAACAAACAGCATATTCAAAAGAATATTATGACGGCATAATAGATGTAAAATAGATAGCATAACTCAAGGTGTTAATTAATAACGCCTTGTTACGAAAGACATAATTAAAGCATTTTAAGGATTACAGCAGAGGCACAAAAATTTCGGGATGTTAAATGCTGGTAACGTATAATTTCGACTGTCAAATAATTGCGAGAAGACGGAAAATCTGATGAAAGCCTTTTTTCACACATAAGATAAATAGATAGACGGTTGAGCTGCGAAATAAAATTTTTATTAGAATTTTTTTCCAAACAATCAATTTTTTCGGAGCACAGATTCATAATTGTATTTGGAAACTAGGTCTTATATCTAAGGAACTCGAAAAGATATGACGTTTGGACTTTTAACAATTTTAAATTACAGTATTCTTCATAAACCTATTTAAAAAAAAAATCTTAAAATGCATTTGATAAAATGGTGCTAATTTTCATTTTTAACAGCGCTTCTTAGGTTAATATTCTACCAGAACCACTTTAGGCGGTGAATTTTATAAACATCATAATCAACGTTGATGGTTTATGGTTGGTATGATTGGTAGTTGATGGTTTATGGTTGGTATGATTTATAGTTGTTGGTTTATGAGCAACGAAAGGCTCAATAAAAAGATTTACTTGAAAATTCCATTTAAGTGAACTTTCGAATGAGCTCTTCTCAAATAAGAATCTATTTTATTTTTAAAAATTGTATATTTTCGTTAAAAAGGTAAGAATATAGCTTTCATCAATTTGTATCTTTGTCTTTGTACGTAGATGTCTTCTATGAATACCAGTTTAATTAATACTCTGTCACTCTTGAGAAAGCAATTAGCCCCAAATTCAAAGGTCGTTCTTCTAACTTAACGCAAAATTAATAAATAAAGATCCCACCAAAAACATAAAAAAAAAAAAAAAAAAAAAAAAAAACAACAACTAATGAAAACCTACGGCTCTGAAGCCTAATTTCATAAGTACCAGAAGAAATATTCAAAATATTTCCTCACCAGTACCCAAATTTCAACCATAACTGAAGAAATATTTTTGGAGAAAAAAATTAACAAATGCATAAATTTTGGCCAGAAATTATTTAAACACCTGAATTGCCATATTTTACCGTTTGAAAAAAAATCAAATTAAAGGCTTAGAATGTTTCACTTGATTTTATGCGAAAAAATTGGAAAACTAATAAACAGACATCAAGAAAAACTTAAAACTGTTAACTTTTTTTCATTTAACCAAATTTTTGAACAGATTTAAAAAAAAAAAAAAAAAAACCTGATGCTGATTTCCATAAAAATCCGGCTTCATGACGTCATTTGTCAAGTAAACTCTGTAAATATACTAAAGTATTACGAAAACTACAGATAGGATTTCAAGAGAACTTTGAAATGTAGACGTGTACAACACTTATTCAAACTGTTGAAAACAAGTAATTTTCGAGAAAATCTGGAACTACCCATTTTTTTCGATCTATAGTAGCTAGCTTTATACAAAAACTCCAACTAGCAGATATAGAGAAAAATTAAAATGATTATATTTTAGGTCTGTTTTTGTCTTGCTTACCCAAAATTGGGACCACCCATAATTATTTCAAAAGTCTGACTAAATTAACATCCCATTCTTAAATTATATTAAAAAAAAAAAAAAAAAAACTTTCATTTAAAGATTTCTATTTATTCTGGAAGGCATTCCAAAGTAAGCCAACATTAAATATTTATGAGTTTGTGCCTTAAATTTAAACAATTCTAAAACTAGCTCCAGATTAGCCTTATTGGTTTAAAGTTCGCTAACCACAGTGTACTACACTCATTTGTTCAAAAAAACTCTTTCAAATCCAGTGAGAAACCATTAAACATGGTTCGAAACGCTATTTTATAAGGTACAAAACATTAAAAAAAAAAAAAAAAACCTCCGAAAATAATATTTCCTAGCATTATGTAGGATTTCATCAGCGTTCATCAGCATTTTTAATAAAAATTGTAACATAGGAATTTTCAGCGCAATATTTTGCGGGCAACAATTCTTGTTAATTTTTGTAACCAATAAACAGCAACGAGCCTTAGAAGACGAGCTTTAGAAGACGAGCTTTAGAAGACGAGCTATGTTTTTAGAAGACAGCTATATTTTTAAAAGAGAATTAAACCACCTCTAGATTCTAGAACGCAGTACTCGATCACTGAAATGTTACTGTAATGCCACAGCCAACAGTCACTGTTAGACAATTTATTATTTTCAGTTGTAGGTATTTATTTGCTCAGATTGGAATTCTTTCAATGTTCACTTGTACTTATTTTGGAAAAACCAATGTTTTTAAATTAAAAGGTAATAGACCCCTTGAATGGTGTCAAATGTAATATTACAAACACAGGAAAGAGCTTTAATCACTAACAGTCCTCTAAATTTTCAGTCTTCTGGTTTTTTTTAAACGTAATTAGTTAACACCCTTCATTTCTGCTATCAAAAACCCATCTCTTTCGCTTAAAATTGTTTACTTCTCACCATCTCCGTTTTCTCCTTCTTAAGTATCATTAGAAGACAATTGCCAAAATTTAAGGTAGTAAAAATCCAAATGATAGGGGAAGTCAACAATAAAAGGCAGTAAAATTTAAAGGAAACAGCATTAAAGAGAGTAAGATATGAAGTATAAGCACATTATACGTATTAAAATGATCTTATCTCTCAAATAAACTACCAAATAAATGAATACAAATCAATTCAATTGTCTCATGAGTGGAATCGAATAGATTTGTATTTATTTATTTGATAGTTTGTTAAGCGATAGATAAGATTATAATAAGAGTAAGATATATTGAATTGAATCTCAAGTTGTTCACAGTTCAAAAAAAATGCCTTATCTCAATTACAGACCATCCCTCAAATAAAAAAATTATGATCTTTCTTAAGTTCTTTATCAGTCACTAAAAAGTAAATTATGTATCTGATTTATTCCTTAATTTTCCTTTGGTGATGAGAACCAACACTATAAACAGCCTTCCAATACCGTTTGCAATTATCCGGCAATCATAGGTGGTGACACATGTGATTCAGGCATCAATATTAAAGTCTTTTCTTTTGACACATACAATGATTAATGAAAGGGAAATAACACGTTACTAATCCTAATATAATACCTTTAAACTGTTA
Organism: Euphysa ruthae; assembly: GCA_035046665.1. NCBI lineage: Eukaryota > Metazoa > Cnidaria > Hydrozoa > Anthoathecata > Corymorphidae > Euphysa > Euphysa ruthae. Next base: position 9,863 of record JAUZNK010098009.1, read on the forward strand.
GGTTGTCAGAAAAAGTTTTAGATTAAACACTTTTTTAAAACGCACTTTATATTTTTAAAACCATGAAGATAAAAATCACAATAGAAAAGCTGTTCAATTTTTAAATTTATACAAACAAACAAATATAACTAAACCTTACAGAAAATACATATAAAATTTTTTTTTAGCAGTAAGCAGCAAGGTATTATTTTACCAACTCTTTATTAAATAAGTTGGCTATTATATGTTAAGCCAGTGTACTCATGCTAACTTTTTAGAATTAAACTTTTCTTACATAAAATTCATGTAACAGCAATCGCAAACACACTTAGTTAACACTCATGTAGCAATTACAACCACACTTAGTTAGCACACATGTAACAAATACAAACACACTTAGTTAGCACACATGTAACAAATACAAACACACTTAAAATACGGCCTTGAAAATATTTAGCTACTATAAATTTCTGCAATTTCTTAAAATACATACTAACTTTTCTGATATATAAACTCGTTTTCACAATCTAAATGCAATTAAAAATACTTTTTAAAACCTAGCATAAACTTGCCAGACGTAGAAGAAACACTGAAACAGTCTCCGGTGAGAAATTTATGCTCACAGTACACTGATGAGCTGTTGAACAGCAACACAAGTATCTGAAGATTGACAGATATGACCCCTTACTTTTAGATTTAATAGAGTACTATGCTAGTTTGATAAATTCGTTTCTGTCAACATAACGCAAGGCTACTATCTTTATAAAGTATGAACTCTAGATCTATATTACCATGATTTTACAAAATTCTAGATGTTACAGTAAACTACTTATAACACCACAAGTAATATTTCTACTAAGTTTATAAACAACCTGTGGCTAAAGGAAATTCTCAAAGCAACGGTGATGAACTGATGTATGTATGTATAACACTTTCAAAATGGAGCACAATGAATAGTTAAAAAACCATTTTTTTATTCTCAATGACATGACAGAACTTTAACTAATATTAGAAATAGCGTTTCCAATATGAACTCAACAAATATTTTTATCACTTCAAGGCTTGATCAATATTTTGAGTTACCTGAGGAAAAGTTAGATATGGTCTTGTTGATCATTGAAAAATTCTTATTAAGTAAACAGCCGTGTCAAAAACTACAAGAGCCTCTTTTTTTTTCTTTGATGTTAAACATCTTTTAATACTTTATAGTTACATAATGTAACTGTGATAACTCTTATTTTCTTGTTTCTTATAATCATTTAGATGGATATAAAGATTATTTGCTAGAAATTCGTTGCTAAAAGAAATATAAATATCTGAGTATAACAAACAATTCGTTTATACAGTTCCAAACAACGTAATCAGACTGGGTAATCTATTCTGTCCATAACAAAACCCCATGAAATTTAATGCAAAAATTGCATATACCGAGAGAAGATTTGGTGGGAAGATACTTTGTTTCATTAATGCGCAAATGAAATAGATAAATTGAGCCTTTCATAGATACAGTTTTTCATTGTACTAATAAAGGGCTATTAACTTTATTTGCTAATGTGTTAACGTGTTTCTCACTGAGATAAACAATAAACTGAAAGATAATATATTTTAATGCTAAAAAAAAAAAAAAAAAAAAAACTGACTTAGTTTTCACTTTATAATTATGCGCATAGAAAAATAAGATTTTTAAAGAGCCATTAATAAATGGTCTGATAATTTTGCAACCCTGGGCCAGATGAACAATGTATTCTATCGGAAATGCAAAATCTTCAAGCTTTAAAAGGTATCAGTGTATTCCACCAAAATATGTGGTTTGTTTACGAAATTTGATGAACTTTTGAGTTTATTTAAGGATTTTCGAAAAATTGACTTTTTAACTTTATTCTAAACTCATCTTTCATCAGACGGTTTTAACAACAATAACACCTATGTAACATTCCAGGGTTTAATTTTATCAGAAAAGGTAGAGTTTTTGGAAAAGGAGAAGGAGCCACAATGTTTATGTCTGAAAATTAATCATGGATTGGGAGATCAGACCTGGAGATAGATAGATAGATAGATGTTATTAAAATTTTACTAAATATGCCAAAAATGCAATGAACACCAATTTTTCAAATCAAAACTGGGAACCGCTTTATAGAATAAACCATGTAAACATTGCTTGGGATTTCTTTAAAACCGTTCTAACTAAAACTTTCAGTAAACATGCACCATTTATAAAAAAACGCGTTAAGGGCAGATTTTGTACATGGTTATCCCCTGAATTAAAATCAAACAAAATTAATAAAAATGTATGAAAATGAGTTATCAGAAAAGCAACCAGTTTTCTGTGGTGTACCACAGGGCTAAATATTAGGCCCGCTATTATTTGTTATCTTTTTCAACAATTTTATTACTTAAAAATGCTGAAGTGATAAAATTCGCTGACAAGACAGTTATTTATTACAAACACAATGATTTTCATATTATAAGTTTAGCATTTTTTTTTTTTTAATTTTCCTAAAGTCTAACTAGTAGGTCTTTTTTCTATTTTTTATTTATTTTCCATAATGGGGGGAGATCATTGAAAGTTAAACTTATTAAGAGATGATCACCCACAGTTCTGGCGCACTTAGAGTTCCCATTTGAGCTTACGGTAAATAACCACTCAACCAAACAACCATAAACTTTTCGCACTGAATCAAATCGAATGCTCCTCATATGCTGAGGGACAATTTCCAGATTTGAACATGGAACCTCGATGTCCATTTGACCAATCTGAAAGTATTTATTCACACTTTCATCAACGGAAATTTAATAGCAGGATAAATTTTGTACTTCTAAAGAAATATCAACAAAGTATATGATAAGACCATGATTAATAATATAACTACACTTTGTTCTACTCAATTTTATACTTTTGACTATATTACCGTCAGGAAGCATAGTTTGAAAAACTGCATTGAATCAATTACAAGGACATCGTGAATATTTTTACCGTATATAATTTTTTTTGAATCCATCTAATCACCACTAACAAAGCTGTTTAATATCATTTGTGTTTGGAAAACAAGTTTTTTTTTTCGGTTTGCTAAGTCTTATGATTATACAATTATTGTTATTGTACGATTATCTATGATCTTTTTTAGTGATTTTATTTCCGGATTTTATCATAATTTTATTTGCATACAACAAATTAGTGAGCTTCTAAAAGAAGAAGTTTTCAGCATTTTACAAACAACCGGTTTTATATATTATTTTACTGATATTAATTTTATATAACATATAATTTTAAAATTAATATAAATATATTAATTAAAATAGAAAAAAAACTATAAATTATACTCTAAATGCTTCCTAACTCTATATAATAATGCAATATGTTTTAGTAGTTAAAATGCTAATAGTTATACTTTCAAACTTCTGCTTTCAAGCAAAACGAAACATAACTGAAAATACCAAAGATGTCTTCCAGAAATTAATACTAAATTTCAGGAAATTCTAGAAAATTTTCAAATAATGACTAAAATTACTGGAATTTTCAGGACTATACAAAAACTCCAGGAACTTTTAGAATTGTGGACAATATGTGTGATCAGTAAATATAATTCCTTTATGGAAACAATGTGGAAACGAGAAATAAAATAAGACAATTCAAGTCAAACTAGAAGGGAGGTGTGCAACACCTTTAGCATTTGTGAGCAAAAGTAACTATAAAATTATAGGAATATTCCTAAGAACTCACGTTATTGCATTTACTTAGTGACTAATGAACTCCCAAAAACAACTTCAAAAAAAAAAATTCAAAGTTATGCTTTCGAAACAAAATTTCACTTCTTTTTGAAACGCCAAACTCAGTTAGGTTGTTACTGAAACAACCAACATTTATCGCAATATTTTCTAACAGCAAAAAATCATAAAAAAAACCCTTCTGCTCTTTAGAAAAACTTGTAATAACTAATGGCTAACCAGCTCCAAAACTTTTTGTAATCATCAAATTTTTTTCTTCTAATTTTATCTTAAATAACACTCAACAAACAGATGAACATCAAGAATCAAACAAAATATAACATTCCACCTTAATGTTCCATGGTTTTTCTGGGAGTAATTTGAAAACTATCCAATTGTGTTTTTTTATCTGCAAAATAGTTTCAAGCGACCAAACAAACTTTTATTTGACAACAGATAAAACAACTTCATAATGCTATTTCCCAAGATGAATAATATAAATCTTTTGGTCAAAAGAAGCTACTGGTCCTCTAACTTCAAGCTAGATTTCAAAACAATTGAACGGTTCTACGAAAATTTCAAGATCGTCATTTTTAGTCCAAAAAATTACCATAATTGGACATACCAGTACCAAAAAAAGAAGAGGTTTTGAAAGGCGGTTATATGAGCAAAAACAAGCCTTTTACGGTCCTCTAACATCATGTAGACAACATATGCAGAAAATTTAAATTGAGAAAGTGAAAAATATACATTTTAAGCGTGAAAGTGCCATATTTGAGCACACTTCACCCCAGCACCAAAAACAATTCTTTTTTTTTTTTTTTTTTAAATCTAAAACTTCGAGAAATTAAAGAAGGAACATTTAAGGATGCGGCAACCTTAAAATACCAAAAGAGAAATAATAAAAACCAGATTTAAACTGTGGAATTATAAGTTTGATTTAATGTCCTTCTTGATTATATAATGCAGTCAATACTTATCCTTTTTTGGTATTCGATTGATTCTCTCTGTCAAATATTAATCGTTTGATTGATTGAATCAAATATTGAAATATTTGATTGGTCATTCTTGGTAAATAAATAGCCAAATATAAGAATAACAGAAAGAAGCTCTTTTAAATGACGTGATTTCACTTAGGTGACCTTAGAGAGCTTCAAGAAGAAACATTTTAGCATGTGGCAATTTATAACAAAAGCAAATTTTTGCAGGCACATTACACAAAACGCCCCCTCAATGAAAATAGTAACTAATGTACAAATTTAAGAGCCTGAAACCTCTGTTCAGACTGAAGTTTATTTTTGGCTTTGTAATGGGTCAAAAGGGGCTGACCTAAGTTGTCATTAATATAACATATTGGCCCAAGTTAGCAGATGAAAACTTTTTCTGGCCCAAGATTACATGAGGTTACATAATGTTCTTGCGATTTTTTGAATGAGAATCTATTTATGCTCTGCCAAAAAGCAAAACTGATACCAACGTGATTTAAACAGGTAACCTTCGTATCTGGAGTCAGACTCGCTATCAATGCGCCACTATGTCATAAAATCTAAAGATTTTATTAAAGAGAATATTTGAGCATAAGTTGAATGCCAAAAAATTCCAATTTCTTAGTTTATTAAATAAATTAGCTGTATACATGACAAGATTTGGCTAATTGATGCACATAGTTTTCAATTCCAAACTTAGCTTTACTAGAAATACTAAAATTCTTAAATGGACTGTCTTCCTTTGACTTCATCGAGCCGTTTTGATTGCGCTCTCAATAGTGATTTCTGTAAAAATATGTCATAAACAAATGGTTGTTTAGTCTTGTGTTGCTTTCTATTACAAAAGAAAACAAAAAATTAAAATTTGTCTCTTTGAAATACAAAGCAAGTTTGTATTGATGTCCTTCTTGATTATATAAAATGGCAGAGAAAGACAGGTCACACAGGTTTTTTATAAAATTTGAAAATACAGTCTAAATAAAAGTTATTAAAAAATAATAATAACAGTTAAACATAATTGAATGCAGTCAATATTTATCCTTTTTTGGTATTCGATTGGTTCTATCAGTCAAATATCAATCGTTTGATTGGCTGATTCAAATATCGAAATATTTGATTGGTTATTTCGCGGTAAATAAATAACCAAATATAAGAGTAACAGAAAGAAGCTCTTTTCAATAACGTGATATCGCTTAGTGACCATAGAGAATTTCAAGAAGGAACATTTTAGGATGTATCAACCTTAAAATACCAAAATAGAAATAATAAAGACACGATTTAAACTGTGGAATTATTTTTTGTTGAATCATATTACACAAACTTTTGTCTTTGCAGTCGCTCTTCAAACTATTTGACTCAAGTTAGCCACAAGAGTATTTCCTTTCATTACTTTCAGATCTCTTACGAACTCTATGACGTTTTTAGTAAGAGGACAATATAAGTCTTCTATTGACTATTTTATCCATCCTGGTAAAAATTACGGATTAAAAACAGTAAGTTGTATAAAGTCTACAGATGAGGATCCAAAACCTGCCAAGCATGCTTTCCCTGACAAAAAAATTTTGTTGGACACAATCGTTTTCTTTCGAATAATATTTATAACTTTTATTTGAAAGCTTTTTTGTATACATCATTATTTAAAAAACTTAATATGATTAAGACAAGGTATCAATTAAAATTATTAAATTTCTTGTTTTACACCTAACTGAGTGTAAACTGAAATATAAATATCAATTATTTGGCCTTATTATTATGAATTCTGGGCTTTGATCACGAAAGCAGCCATTTGAGGTTAGAAATGCTGACAAGAAAAAATATCACAGCTACCAAAATAAAAGCGTGGCATATTTACATTTCAAAATTCATTTTATAATGAATGCACTTTATTTCGGACACAACATCTCAGTGAAACCATTTACAGTTGGACAAACCACAGACTGTTTGCTAGCCGGATGGCACTTTCTCTTTTTATTAAGTTTATATTCTTTACGATCAGCTTTAAACTTCCTGTTATTAGTGATATTTCAATAAACTTTATTCTACTTAATAAAACAAAAAAACTATAAAGCATATCAGCAATTTCAAAAAAAAAAAAAAAAAATTTTTTTTTATGTTTGTATTCATTACTGTTAGTGATGATACCAACAAGAACAAGTTGACTTTAATCCTGTTTATTTCCTTTTTAAACAAGGACCAAGTGCTAATTTTGCTTGCTGTATGACCATAGAAGGTGTCATCCAACTCAATTTACAGGCTAATTAAAAACAAAGTCAAAAGTTTTGCTTGTTTACAATGAATAGCTTTATGCCATATAGACTGAAGAAAATAAAATCAAATCGTATAGAAGAGGTCAAAAAGACATGCAAAGCATTAGATATTTATAACCCAGCACTTATGAATTTTCTTGAGGTCTAATAAGAAAAATTCATTTAAAATAAGAATTTGTTAAGGTAAATATTTAAGAAAAATACTGTTTTGAATCATGTAACAAATTGGAATAAAAAAAATGATTAACACTTACTATCAAATGAGGCTTTAACAGCAGATTTTTTCTTATAATTTTTTAAAACAAAAAAATAATAAACACTTACTGTTAGCACGAGGCCATTGCAATTCATGTCCACTTTTTTCACACCAACCTGCAGGAAACAAACAGTGACTATCTTGATTATATATTTGATCGGTGCGTGTATCACCATCAACATTTAACCAGACATGACACTCAACCACTTTTGTTACAGTACACACGCAAATGTTTGAACGGTTTTCTTTGTCTACAGCCTCAAGCTTCATACCCACTTCAAGTTTTTCTGCAGGACGCTTGCTCTAAAAAAATTATATTATGTAATTGAGAAGCACTTTTTCTGATACTTATGCAGGTTAAAATAATAAACCTTGTTATTCAGGATAGAATCCCTTTTAAGGAAAAACAAAAGGTACTGCTGTTTAGTAGACTTTGCATTAAAATATGGTCATCAATTTATTCTTTCAATTTTGTGTGTATCGTTCACACTGAAAGTTGGTTTCCTCTACAGCCAATTTCATAGAAATGCATCAGTGTGAAATTATTTAACTTTATAGGGTGAAAAAGGGAAAAACTGGGAAAAATCATCTGCTCTGCAAAAAAATTTTTGGAAATCATTTTATTGTGAAAAGTGTATTAACCAGAAACGAGTCAAGTTTATCACTGCAACATTAAAACGTATCGTGAGTTAATTATTAAACGTTAAGTTAATTAATTGAGTTGATTATTGGTGATAACAAAAATATCTTGGAAGATTATCTGATTGAAACAAAATATCAAAAAATAATAATAGTAATAAAGACACTTAAACCCTAATTAGGTAAGATTATTTAAAAATTATCTGTTTGGAAAGATGAGCTTACGAACTATTCGCTGGATAATCTTATAGAAAAAATTACTGCGTTATTCAATGGAGAAGGGGAACAACATTTCTCAATACACTTCCATACCATGGGTTACATTAAGCCATTAATTTGAGAGTTTTATTTATAGCTGCAATGTCTACTTCTATGAAAGTTCTACAGTTAGCAATATTTATACTATCCAATTTTGTACTGCTGCTATGTTTTTACTTCTCCAATATATTTTACTGCTCTTAACTAATAACATTTGCATATTGACATGCAGACGATAATCAATGAAATGTATTTCCAGCCAGAGTAAATATCTCAACATATAATGCTGTTGAAGTGCAAGGTTAAACTTCTCTTACTTCTCTTACTTATAACCAAATTCATTGACTTAAACTAACAGTTAAACAGGAGTAAAGTATATCAAAAAAAGAAAGAGTGTTATGATTAAAAGACACAATCAATACAAGTAAAACAATGGCTAGACTCAACTTTTCTCCAGCAATACCAGCGTTATTAAGCTACAGAAAAAAATATTCTATAAGCATAGTTATTTCTAATTCTTTTCATTTTTATTAATTGTTTTGAATACGTTCAATAATGGATAAATTATTAATTTTTTTTTTAAGCTAAAAAAATATTTTCATTGAATTTCTCATTCTAAATCAAATGTTGCAAAACTCATCATATCTATAATAACAAGCTCCACGTTTCCCTTAATAACCATCACATTACAAATTTCTTTTCTTGACAACTTAATTTTTATCCAAAACTCTTTAAAACTGACAAAAAATCTAATTTTATGGGCCCAGTAAAGCAGCTAATAACAGCTTCATATCAAAGGCAATTTTTGGATGAATTGAATACAAATAAATGTGTGTTATTGAGATGTCCTATTGTTCCAGGCATATGCATAATACCCAAATGCAAAAAGCCATACATAAATTCTAAAATTCCAACTCAGTTGGATTGTCAGTCTTTTCAACATCAATTCCTGGCAAAAAAATCCTCTTGTGATTCTATTGAATCTTGTGATTCTATTGAATCTTAGTCTAATCATAGAAACAATTTTTTTTTGCATTTGTTTATTTTTCATTCATTTTTGATTTTTTTCCCTACACAACAACAAACAAATCCGAAAAAAGAGAGAAATTAAACAAAGACTTTGATGACAATCTTTTTGAATTGATACTGGTTTCAGTAAAGAAATTCGAAGTTGAAGATGGAAGATTGTTGTTGGCAAAGTCAGAGACAAAAAGAAGATTTGTTATTTTGAAAATAGATAAAAATTCCAGAATTTTTAGTTCATTAAATGATTCCGAGGTATCTGACTTAAATTGTTGAAATTTATAATGCAAATAGATTGTCGTTGAACAAAAAATATATCGTTGATATGATAATTTTCGATTTGCACCAGACTTGACAGCAGTAATTTTGATGAGAAGAATATAAAATAATATACATTTTTTAGAGTAGGTTTATCGAAAAAAATACATATTTTACATATATGGTATACTGTTAGATCAACTTAACTTTTTTTTAAGTTCATCTATTTGAAACCGCCATGATAAATTACGATCATATAAGACACCAAGGTACTTTACAAATTTAGAAGTATAAAGTCTATTACCATTTAATTTCATTATTTATTAGATTCCATGGGGCTGAAAATATAGTATACACAGTATTTTCCATTTTTAAAGAAATCAGATTTTCTTTAAGCCAGCGGACTATTTTTTCAGATCAAAGTTTATATTTTTACACAGAGAGGCTAATGATTTATTGATGTACAGAAGATCAGTGCCGTCAGCAAAGTGATGGACTTTTACAGAAGAATGTAAGTTGTTAATGAAAAACAAGAAAAGAGGTCCTAACACAGAGCCTTGAGGAACACCACACATTATAGATTTAAGAGATTTGTAACCATTAATGGGGACAAAATGTTTGCGCTCATGTAAATAAGATTGAAACCAATCATTTTCTATGCCCCGGTTACCATAATACTCTAACTTGGAGATTACAATATTATGATCCGCAGTATCAAATGCTTTTTAAAGATCAATAGAAATTCCATAAGCGAAATGACCAGTATCAAGAGCCTCTCTAATTTTTTCAGTTATACTTATTAGAGTATGAGAGGTTGAATGTTTGGATCGAAAACCAAATTGAAGTTCTGTCAAAATAGTTGAAACTTCTGAGAAAAGAATAGAATTTGGAGTACATCAGTTTTTTAACAAGTCTACTAATGCTGGATAAAAGTTAGATTTGTCTGTAGTTATTGCATAAAAATTTAGAATAAGGGCAGGATGGAATATATTTTAAGAATGTCAGGAAAGGTGCCATTTTGGAAGATGATGAAAAGTTAAGTTGTGAGAATGGGAGAAAATTGATTATTGAAATCTTTAAGAATACTGGTTGGTATACTATTAGGTCCAGATGCCTTTCTCTAGATTTCAAATTCGATATGAGGGTAGAAATTTCAAGCTGATAAGTAAGAAAATCTTGAAATTTTGTATAAAAAGAATGTTAGTTTTAAGCTATTGAGGAATGGAAGTGAAAAAAGTAATGAAGATTTCTGAAATATGTGTAGGGTCTGTTATATAAGAAATCAAACAACGTATTTCAAACAGACTTGTATTTTTAACATGGTCCAACAAAAACCACGGGTTTAGTTCTGGTGTACTTAGAGCTCCCATTTGAGCTTACATTAAAGAAAATCATTACTTCCGAGATGGATTTGAACCCACCGCTTTAGGATCCTGAGACTAATACCTTATCTGCTCAACCAGACAACCATAGGGACTCAAGAGTGATTTTATTGTAAAGAATTTAAAAATGAGCTAGAGTAATTATTGACATTGGTGATTATTGACTTTAATTTTAAGCTTTTTAGACTTTATAATTAAATTTTAGCTCTTTACCCACTTTAAAAAAGAAATTTTAGCATCCCATCTCTAAATACATCCTATCTTAAATACTTTTGGTGATAAATTATAAATTAACAAAAATTTCAAATCCCTCCCAGTAACATCAAAATATGGTATATGTTTGTGACATATGTACTATTTTACAAACATGCTAAATGGAAATAATACCTCAACAAAAAATACTTCTGGAACAGGGATCGCTTTTTCATGTCTCAGGTAACCTTCCCAAGTGAATTTGCCATTATATCCTAAATTTTAAAAAAAACTTGAGTAAAAATGAGCATAGAATTAAAATTTTTACCTGTGATAAAGCACACAAATTGAATTCCTTTCTCAAACTTCAAAATTCTTCAAGAATATTTCTCCTAGAATTTCATAAAAGGTGCAACAATACAGGTGGGTGATAAAGTATTTGACAGTGAGATCTGCAATTGCAGAATGATTTCACGTGCACATACTTTAATACTTCATTCAATTGAAAATAACTGTAAAATAAATTTACTTACTTTTCACACTTCAAAGCTCAATTTCAAGTTATGAAAAGTATGGAAATCCTAGCCTGTATAAAATTCATCTAACCTGTATGCAATTCATCTAGCCTGTATGAAATTCATGTAGCCTGTATGAAATTCTAAACCAGTGAAGTATCCAGGAGTTATTTGGGCATACCGATTTATATTCACCAAAATTTTTAATGTGTTTCTATGGTAACATTTCTCCCATTTTAAACAAACTGAAATATTTTTTTGAAGTACTAAACAACCTCCGCTAACGAAATAAATCTAGCATTTAAAAAATGAATCTAACAACTATATCATCTTCCTTATCACACTAATAAATCTGTTTCTGCAGAACTGACCGTTATTTAAATTTTTCACACTACAAAAACAGTTCTTGATCGAAAACAAGATAAAAACAAATAAAATCTCAATATCATACTAATCATTACAATCCAAATATAAAAACATCAATGAATCATTAATGCGCTATAAAAAAGTCAATAGGAAACAGCAAAATTGACTAGGTAACAAATCTGTAATAGATACACTGCATCAGGCCTAATCTCACACAAAATAAGACATATGATTGGCTCATTGGAAAAGATTCCAACAACCTTTCTCTACAGTTTACATTGCAAGTAATTAAATCACTTTCCAATACAATGTGAACTATCATAACTTATTTCGACCCCTGCTTAAGCATTTTCGATCCCACCAAAATCTATATAAACTTTAGAAATATATTTTTACTTCGCCTGACAACGGGAGCAGGTTGCCTCCAGAAGCAAGAATGAATAATCAATTCATGAAATGTTTTCTAGTTATTATCTAAATAAACTTGACTTGACTATGTCAGGCAATCCTTGTTTTTTGTAACCTTCAGGGTGATATTTTGATTAAACTATTAAACACTTTTAAAACATTAAGCCCAAAGATTTAACTAAAAATGTTGAAAAAAATTACCAGATTAATTAATTTAACAATAAATAAAAAGTGAAAAGATTTTTACCTGGTGGTTGGGTGAGCTTCAAGCTGTTCTTATTACAAAAACCAACTGGAAAAATATTTTTGAAATTGCGATGCGCGACAAATGAATCAGAGATTTCATCTTGTGTAGAAATGAGGTTATCAATTTTAACAAGAAACAAGTGTACATCAAATATGCGTGAAACTGAAGCCACACATATGCGAGTAGGACAGTGTGGATGTATAGCTTCCAGCTTCATACCAACAGTAAGCCCATGTGGCAAATTATTACGCAATCCCTAGAAAAAAAGTAATGAATAAACATAAGATTATTATGCAATCTCAGAAAAAAATGGCTTAATAACAATTTAAAGAGGGAAGGCTTTATGGAAACGATGTTATCTTAGTATAGATCTTTGAAGGTATGATAAAAGGCAAGCAAAAAATATTTCTACTAAACCTCGCAGCCTCGTCTAAATTGAATACTTTAGAGAGATAATTACAGCCATTCCACATTGATGCAAAAAAGTATTGTTTCATGTGCAAACGGATATGAGCTAAAAAGCTTTGATGTAATGAGTTAAAAAGCGCAGTTCCAATTTTGACACAGGTTTGCTTCAGGTCAAATTCATTGAAAACTATAAAACAGTGGAAAGATAAAGTTCAATTGGGTCACTGGTGCAAAACTCAAATAACATTAATGACAGCAGTATATTGGCATGGTACTGACTGCCAGTCCGCAGTTGTTGTATCAGATGATACTGATCACGCCAAAGATTTGATTACAGTGTTCTTGGAAAATTTGATAAAGGTGCTGCTCAGCTCTGATACAAGGTGTTGTAAATATGTTCTGATGGTGCATCAAGCCAATTCGAAAATCGTTACATGGCCTCAATCTTGCCAGAATTTGAATCCAGATTTGTTTTTAAGACAATCTGGAATCTTCCTTTACAAAGTGTCTTCTTGCTATTGTGAAGGAGTCTTATGGTGACCAATTTAAAGTCGTTTAAATAGCCAGCAAAGCTAAGCCTGGATGTTCTTATAAAACTTGTTTCTTATAAAAAATTTAGTGCATTCATTCACGTTTCAGACAAAATAATTTCATATGCTAGTTCACTAAATAAACCCCTGCTTTTTAATGTTCTTTTTTTCCTAGTAGAAAGTGGATGGTCTTGTTAGTCACAAAGCTAAACGAGGTAGTATGGATATTTCTAAGTACCAATTCAAATCCCATTTTAATATTTATTTTATTTTTATTCCCATTTTTTTATTTCAGAGAAGTATCATAAAGGGAAGTGATGATATAATTTACATAAAAAAGTGTAGGTCAGCAGAGCAAAACTTAGGAGAAATTGTTTTGTTGTCAGAAAGAAACTGATGTCCATAAAATGTCCCATTAGTCAAGCATGTTCTAAGGTCAATTTACAAATGGGAAACGAAGTTAAAAGACTTTTAAGCATAGAATAAATTTATTCCGGAACCAAAAAATAAAATTACAATTCTTAAGTCAAAATAATCATGCAATTGAGCTTGTCAACGACCAAAATTTATATTAAGGAAACTTACAGCAAACAGAGATTTAAAAACAGAGCTGTCATTTCTTTTAGATAGATGCATAATCTTCTCTTTAATTTTGCTCATGTGTGCATGTGTCAGATTTTGAGAACCTATAATATTTTTAAAAAACTATTAAAACAGAGCTCAAAAAACCCTTGAGAAACAATCTAAAGCTTCTTAATTGAGAATTTGGCAAGTAAAAGACAAATGAAGTTTTAAGGGAATTAATATGAAAGAGACAACAAACCAATCTTCCCGCTGCTTGATATGAACAAGAAATGTTTATCTTTTTATAAAAGCCTTTCCTGTCCAAAAAATCTTTGGCGACTATCACAGGATTCCATTAGCATCGATTAAGGACATTGTTGTTTTTAAAATATTAATAATTAGCATCGATCTGTTTTTAAAATATTTATATTTATTGTTAAATTAATTATTATTAATACTATTATTAATAAATAGAATGAGCTCCTTTCATTTTAATATGGTGGCGTCACAAAAATATAATAATTTCTAAATATGATATAACTTAAAGAATTTGTTACGAGGCAAAGAAGGTTAAAACAATTTGGATAGTTATGCACAACGCACAAGCAAGGATTTTTGAGAAAAACATGTAGTTGCCAAAATTCAAAGACATAAAATCATAAAACATTTGGTCTTTGAATGTCCAAAAAAACAACCTTAAATATCAATTTAAATGGTGACACCCTTATCTAGACATCAAACTAGTAAAGGTTAGAATCTTTTTTATTGGCTAATAGAAAATAATCAATTTAGGGATAGATATACCCTTCCTTACCTTTAGGAGGGCAGAGTGTTAAACCATGTAATACTCCATGGCCAACTGGTCTAAGGTTTGTATTTAAATAGTAGCACCACAATTCCCCATCTTTTCCTTCTAAAGATTCATATTGCAAGTTTAATCTTCCCAGAAATGTCTCGCTTATTCGTGCAAGCCAATAGCATGTTGGATTAAATGAGTCAATAACTTCGACATATTGGCCTGCTCGTAGATAATGGGCAGGATGAGATTTCTAAACAAATTTACAATAATACATCACGAATATTTCTTTCATAGTTTAAAAGTAAGACAGATTAAAGCAAATTTAATTTAGTCAAGAGTAGTACTACTCTCATATATTGTATCAGATATCTGAGTAAACGCATATATTAATCCTTACATTTCAAAAGCTAAACTCCCATTATTTGTATGAGATGTTGAATCCAAAAATGAAAAATTACAATATCTAAAAAACATTCCTCTCAACTAAAAATTTTTTTTTAAATAATTTAAATATTTATATTGATTTTACTTTTTATTTCATATACTTTGGACATTACCTAATCTTATTATCAAAAAATCAAATATGCAAGTCTATCTTATAAATTGATTTAATCTCCTCTGGAATAAAATCTCAACGCTATTCTGGAAAAAACCCTTTAAATTTAATATTAGCATGTTGTTCATATTCCAAATGTGAGTTTTAGCAAAATAAAAATAAAATAAAAATTGATAATAAACTTTTTAATATATTAGTGATAAGTCATCATCTTGGCTCTTTCCTAAGTAAACTACAAACCACATAATTTTCATGAAAAGAATGAAAATTTTACTGAAATGAAACCTTCTACATTTATTAAAAAACCTTCTCCTGCCGAGTTACTACATCAGGCCTCCTACTTACTTTTTGAAACAGACTTTCTCCTGCTTTCCGTGATCCTGTTAAATTTTTTATGAGATAGTCGTACCAGTTTATCTCTCTGTTTTGGATAGCTAAAGAAAGTAAAAATTCAATGCATCTATTTAAATTTCTAAAAATGATAAGAGCACTCTGATGTGTATCCAAAGAGATTTTTTAACAAGAAGGCTGCTATGGTCACCACAAATCTAAACTAAATTTCTCAATCACAATGAAAAATACCAAACAAGATTACGTCCTTTTTGGCCCTCAGCTAAGGGAGCCAACTAAGGCGTACAATCATGGCCATATTACTTGATACTTTAATCAAATATTAGCACAAAATTCACATTTGACGCATGTTGTAAAAGTGATTTTCATAACCAAAATTGCAAGAATGATAACCAACCCAAATGAGCATATGATTCCCCCAGATATAGCTCTGGTCTGTAATGAGTTAATTCTCTCAACACTGCAGTATTTTTGAAACTTAATTAAATTTTAAAAATATTTATTCTTCAGTCACAATATTTAAAATTGTACATATAGACATATCCAGAATTTTTTTGGGTTAGGGAAAAACTTTCTAGAGCAAATAGGTAACTTATTCAAATAAGAAAAATGCACTGGTTCCAGTTGATTGCAAAAAAGTGTAATGCACCTTTATGTTATACAATTGTTTTTTTTAGCATTTCATAACAAGAAGACTTGAAAGGTAACAAATCTTACATACTTATGTATTTACATACTATTATAAATTTTTAGACATTTATGATTACAGCGCTGTTAATTCGCTGTTAACTTAACCCCTATCTGCATTTTTATCACATATGATACAATCTACGTTTTAATTAGTTTATGGCAAGCTAGAAAACTTTTAATTGATTCTACGTGATATATGGCTTATCTAAATATATTTTAGTAAATGAAACCAAGAAAGTAATATATGAAATAAAATGATTTATTCATTGTAGTAATAATACTACTGCTGATAAAGATGACAAAAATTAATAAGATACGTCTTATTGTAAATAAACTAAATGAACGGTTATATGAAGTGTCTATTGAAGAAAGTTGGGGATGTTGAAGAACAAATTGATCCCTTCAAGGGTATAATGGTATAAGTGTACTTTCGAATTCTTTGTAAAAATTTTGTCTAGTTATATATCGATTAAACAAAAAGTGGAAACCGAATAACCAAAGCAAAGATTTAACTAACATTTTTTCGTATGAACACATTAAAGTTCAGATTGGATAAACAATAAAGATAAGATAAGTATATTTTCAAAATTAATCAAAAAAAAAATACAATGCAGTTTTATATTATAATATAGAATAAACTATAAAATAAATTTCAGGGTAGTTAACTTATTTAACATAAAGTTAATTCAGAGGGAGTCACTCATATAGCAAGAGCTGACCAAAAGGAGTGATTCAAGATCTTACTAGCAAGTACTTAGTTAAAAAAAAAAAGCCGCAAAAAGGACGTTGTAGTTAATTTATTTTATTAATTAGATATATGTCCATAAAAAATTCTTTTAAATTGATTTCTATTTAACTTGAAAATTTTTTTGTTATTTGAACTTAAAAATACTATTTATCTCAGTGATTTATTCCATTCAGTGACGCAATATCGTATTGGCTATATTACTACGAGTATTGTAGGTGTGTGTATCTTTACTATAAAAGAAGACATCTTTAATTTAATTTTTTAGATTAAACGACAAAGAATCAAACACTAAAATTATATTTGAAACGCGTGCAAGATTGGTGAACAGATGAATTTTTAAACTATGAAAACTCAATGAAACATCAGAACGAAACGGCATGAAGTTAAGGGTTCTTAATGCAGAGCGCGTTGAAGCAATAAAATTTTGATCCCAAATCTGACAAAAGTAACTCACATGAGGTGACAATAAAGCAAAATTAAGTGAACAAATAGTACTACAATTACCATAATGACGTATTTTAGAAAGCATGTTGTTTGATCTGTTTAGTTTTTTAATCAGTTCATCAGTAAGAGATTTCCACAACAAGTGCTCGTCAATCAAAACTTTAACATATTTTAAATAAGTTGAAAAAAAAAATTTTTTCCATTTAAATTAACCTTCAAGGATCCGAAATCTACTAGTTTACTAGGTTTACGAAAGCCAAACTGAAGATCAGTGAGACAGTCATAAATATTCAAGAAACTATATAATCTTTTATACATAAGTTTCTCAAGAAGCTTGCTAATGTTTGATATTAAAGATATAGGTCTATAACTGTCACAGCTCAATTTAGAATCATTTTTAAACAAAGGAAAAACAGAGTAGGTTTTTTGGGAATACACCAGTTGAAAAAAATAAATTGAAAAATTTTGCTAAAATAACTGAAACTTCACCATCCTTAAGAATATAAGTTGGTATACTATTAGGACCAGAAGCTTTCCCTTATTCCTTTTAAGTTTGAAATAAGTATGGATGTTTCAGTTTCATTTATAGGAGAAATAAAGAAATTATCAAATTTTTGATTTTTTAAATATCGTGAAAAAATAAGATGAAAAGAATGTATTTCAGATTGCAAAGTTTTCCCAACAGTCGAGAAATAAAAATTTGAAATATGAGTAGGGTCAGTCACAGTAGTTGTTTTATCAAAAATGCAAGTAGGTAGAGGCTGGTTTATTTTTCATTTGAAGAATGTCTTGAATTCCTTTCCAGGTTTGATGTAAGCTTTTCACGTTATCAGAAAAATATTTGTTAAAGTAATTTTGTTTACTTTTCTCAATTAATGCAACCAGAACGTTTCTATAGATTTTAAATCTATAAAACAATAATTGCTTATTTTGATAACTTCTGCAATCTACAATCAGTTTACTGTGGAAGATGATATTAAAAACAATGCAAGTGTTCCCATTTTTAAATTAAAG
Source organism: Euphysa ruthae (assembly GCA_035046665.1). Lineage (NCBI taxonomy): Eukaryota > Metazoa > Cnidaria > Hydrozoa > Anthoathecata > Corymorphidae > Euphysa > Euphysa ruthae. The sequence continues at coordinate 28,448 of JAUZNK010098009.1, forward strand.
GTAAAACTCTAGAAAG
>JAUZNK010098010.1:0-12062 GCA_035046665.1 Euphysa ruthae
CAAAACTTTATGTTATTATTTCGGTCTATTAGCTACTGATAAAACTTTCATTTCGGTGCAAAAGAATTTTCGAAGAATTGTTTGATGTTGCCGTTCACCCATGAAATGCTTCAGCAATTGCAAGTTGTTTCCAAAAATTTAGTTGCTTTTAAGAATAAATAGCAGTGTCCAATAATGCCCAACATAAACCCTAAATCAGCTTTGGTTGCTCTTGATCTTTACTCTTTGCTGGGATATAACATTAAAACAATAGCTAACTCCCAAATTTTGAAAATGGCGTTTATTCACAAAATATTAAGAATTCATCACGGAAGGATTCAAAAAGTTGATATTTTTGTTCGCTTGGGACTAAGATTGTCATAGAAAAATCCGAAGATTTGACCAACTTGGAAGTCATCAATACTTGTGATCGTTTTCTAGACATCAAATTATTTTTATTAGCTTGATTTTTATTAATTTCTTTTTTTTTAAAGTTGGAAAAAAAAACGCTACTTTGTAATAGTTTGTTGGAATTTCTGGGTTTTCGATCATGTTTACCGTTTCGTTTTGAACATTCCAAATTCATTCAGTTTAATTTGTTTTTCAGGTGCCCTTTTAATAAGCTTTTCCTGTATTTTCATGTGAAGAAGTTTTCAGCGCTAATTAAGCTATCAAAAAGAGGCTTGGTCCAAATAAATGTTGGATATATTGTAGATGCTCCTGATGGTGCATTCTGATTGGACCCCTGGCCAAGCCTACTGTAGTTGCATGAATTCATTGGGCTCCTAAAATTTTTACTTATCAATATTTCGCTAAACAAATAGAATTAGTTCTTTATTCCTATATACTATCATAGTTTATAGAGCACGATTTTTTTAAATTATCCTGAAAAGAGCAATACTACAAGTCAAATATATGAAGGGTAAAACTATCCAAACTAACTGCCACATAGGCCATCGTTTGCATGATGAAATTAAAGGTTGAATTTCTAAATCATAGGAAATAAAAGTTGAAAACAGTATTGATCATCTGTAAAATGATTTTTCATAGGAAATAAGCTCCAATTCTACAGCAATATTGTATTATGTAATCTTTTAGAAAGTGTTTTTTACGGTTATTTTGGTAGGTTGATTATTTTGAATAATTTATCGATTGTTTGGAATAATTTATCGGGTCCAGACCGTGAAACGTCAAGTTTTATTTCAAAACGACTCTCAGTTTTTCTGTCCTTTTGGCGATATTTTAAATGATGTTTAGAATATTTTCTCAAGAGTGCAAAAATTTATACACCGCATCTCAAATTTATTCAAAAGCTGTTATTTTCTCGGATTTTGACAAAATTTCGTGTTGAAAACTGAATCTTCACTAGTCCATGTTTTTAAAACAATTACGAGGAAGACTCGGCTTATTTTTTACCCAAAAATTATGTTTTATATCAAAATGTTACTCTTTAGTTCATAAATAGCCAATCAAAAATGTCTACTACACGTGACCTACTTTCCCTACATGAAACCGTGGCTCAGTACGATGGAAATAAAGAACAAAAGTGCTTTTTCATGACATCACTGTGCCCATACCAGTGTGACCACGGTGGTACGACGGCTGTTTTTAGCATTAAAAAATACATTAAGTACGAAAAACCTGGCCAATATGGGGATGCCAAAAGTGATAAACATTATGCTCGTTTGTCTGATAGAGAGTGTGCAACTGGGCTGACTAAGGAAAGACTTGAAGTCTTTAAAACCTTGTCACCTGGCGAATTTGTTATGTTGTCATGGAACCACGATTACGTCCATAATAACGGCAGTAGCTACCCAGAACGACCAATTACCAAACTAGAAAAAATTAGTGACGGTGAAGCTGGTTCGTTGATAGCTCAACAAGATCTAAAATAAATATAACTTGCAACTTCAAAATGGTTTCTAAAATAAATTATTTACATTTAATCATGAATTCAAAGAATAGGATGAATACTATAAGTTGGTGTAAGCTTCAAAATCATCAGAATGCGTAGTTGATTCAATAAAAAAAAGAAAAAAAAAAAATTCGTTTCTGGAAACTTTCAGTGATTGGATTTTGTTTCCTTGTGAAAAAAATTTAATTGGTTAGAAAGAATTTTCAATTTTTCGATCAATGTACTGATTCAGTGTGGATCTAAGAGTTGTGACCTCAATCTTTGATCCAAACAAAATTGAAAGAAATATTGAAGGTCTCCATCTCAATTTTTATCAAAACTTGGCTTTTAAGTTCTTTTTTTTCTTTTTCTTTTTTTTTTTATCAATTCAACAACGCTGTAAATGTTTCTGAAGTCTATTTTAACATATCTTAATTTTTGTGCTATTTTACTTTATATCGGCCTAATCAGAAAATTTACCTCAGCAAACTATCAATAGCTACACTAACTTATGTTGTTATTGGCCTCTCTCCCGGGTCTTTATTGAAGTTTTTTTCCCGATTTGGTTCATCACACATTAGCATAGGAGACCATAGCATGGTTTTTCAGTCGAATTTTTTTTGCCAAACTGGATAGATATATGATATTATTTTGAATAGGATTTCTTGACTACATCTTAGTGACAGATCTCATGCCCCTATGGTATGATACGATAAATCATTATCTGTTTGTTAACCGCACACGAGGGTTTTGCCCAAAATCATGAGACAGTGGCGTTAAAAGCTTCAGATAGATATTTAGATTTGACACACAAAAAGTATTTATTGACATTTTTAATGCGTCTTTAAGTGTGACTATCTTATGATATTTCCACAAAATTATTATTAAATGATTTTAGACTCAAAGCAGTCTAAAAATCGCTATTGCTTTTAAAACGCTTGCTAAATTCGTTTAAGTTGTATTTTGGTTTTAGCCGAATTGTACATGTGATTTTTTATAAAATTTTAATTGCGATTAAATCAACTTGTTATGTAGTTTTTATAATATTTTGATAATTTATATGTATTAAATAAACCTAGATAAAAATCGAAATATGTATTTCCTACCTAAATGTTTTTCCGCGATTTTCTGAAGTAATCATTCTTCTTCTAACTGAAAGAGAAGAATAATTTTACTATTTAAAGGGAAAACTGACATTAGCAAAGGTTTCTAACAGACCTGGAAATATATTTCACCAGAGGTTAACCATAAAAAAATTAAGCTATCTCTGGAACGGTATCTACGCATTATCTGTACATAATTGGCTCATAAATTATTATTTATGGCTTTTCTGACCAGGGCGGTATATCAAAATTGTTCTGTTAAACAACAAAAAACATTTTGCAAGATGTGTATATATGTCTCAACGTATATTTTTTAACGTGACGCCGACAAGCAGCTTCAAGCTGGTATTTTTCAGAAGGTTCCCACGAATATTTATCGATAATTTGAGTACTAAAAGAAATTATCGCATGATTAAAATTTTCTCTCAATTATTAGGCAAAACATCGAAGTGATTTTTGGTTTTTTTTTTCTGGCTTAGAAGAACACATTAGAAATCGAAGTTACATTCAATTTTGTTTTTATTGAGAATAAAGCTACTGACAAATAAATACAAATGAAAGTGGATTCTAAATTAAATAGAATATTTATAAAACGTATTAATAAAATTTAGTATAGTTTAAAAATTTTATATATTAAGAGATGTTTTTTTGTTCATTTTTTTATTAATATGGGATGCAAATTGCTATAATGTCATAAAGAGTTTAGAAAACCATTTTCATCTCTTCGAAATATGTTTATCTGTCGTTTTTAACCTTCTAAATATTGGTTCTTTAAATTAAGTAAAGAGTTACAAGCAATTAATTATAAAAGATCGATAAACAACATCTTCAGGATTCAGAATTTAGAAAATATAAATAAAGCAATATAGATACTAGGAGCTGACAAGTGATGGTTTTTTTTGTCTCACTTTTCTGGGTATTGGTTGCGCTAATTCTTCTACTCTAGGAGATGGTTCAGCGAGCATAGCTGCACGGTTTACTTGGTACCATTGGCTATCGTAATCTTCTTTATACTGGCTTCTACTCTTTGGCTGTGCGAGCTGTTGCACACGCATACTCGGCTCTGCTTTTTTTGCACCAGGTGAAACAGGCCATTTAACAGGGCGACATCCTTTATAAGCGCTATTTAATGATTTTGGCTCAGCAAGTTGAATAACCCGCCCAGATGGTTCGCATTTTAATGCAGCTTTTGAAACATCTGACTGCCATTCAGAGTAATCCCAACAGCTGTCAGGTTTTATTGCAAGTTCTATACATGGCTTTGGTTTTGCCAACATCTCAACGCGTTCACTCGTATTAGCCTTCTTTGCTGCTGAGCCAATCACAGTGTAAGCAGATTTTGGTGTTTGGAAATTTGGATGATGCTTTTTAGCTTCAGCTAAACTTTTCAGACGTTCTGAGGGTTCAAATTTCAAAGCAGTTTTACTTACTTGCCAAATAGGCGAAGGCCTGTCACCTTCCCACTCTTTATGTGTAAGTTTTGGTAATGTTAGCTGACTCTGCCTTTCTGACAATGCAAACTTTGTACTTAGGTCACTCTTTGTCCAATCTTTGGAACACTTGTTATCCCAATAAATTGATCTCTTATCATCCATAAACCCTGCTGTGAATGACTTCGGCTTCGCCAAAACATCAATCTTGGAAGATGTGTGGTTAACAACCATATTTTATTCCATTAAATTATAAAAAAAAAAAAAAAAAATTATGTTTTGTTTTAAAAATATTTTTATAACCAATTTCTGTTTGTTGAAAAAAAAATACTCAATCCTTTGCAATGTCTTCTTTTTGTAATTGAAACTTTTGTTTCTCTTTTTTAAACTGCTGTTATATCAATATGCTATTGAATCTGTAAACAAAATATTTGCCTAGGCTATACAATCTATAACAATTCATATGAGCGTGTTGAAAATTTCTATTTCGTTTTCATATGTTCTATCGTTAAAATTATTTGTATTCCAAGCATTTTGCTGTCTTACCATAATTATTATGTAATAAACTGCAGGAGTATACTCCGAACGTATACGGTAGTTGCGAACCAAAGAAGTTTCTCAAAACAAAAACGATTGCTCATAATCTCAACATTAGACGCAAATCTAAGTAAGTGGTGTCTCCAAAACAAAACATGGAACCAGTGAATTGGCTTTGACATAAACGATGACTGAACATTTAACTTAAAAATTAACCCTTTTGAATTTTAAAGCCATGAGAAAGGCATGAAATGTGTATTTGATGTTGCTAGGTTAAATTTAGCTTTGCTAAATATAAAAAATTGACGCGTTATATGAAATTTTGACATCTTAATAAAAACGTTTGTTTTATCTACTCATTTTTGGTCATCAAACTCTTAGTTTAATATCTTCAAGAACATGTGAACATTATTGAAAATACCTAAAAAAATTTATACACTAGTAGCAAAATTTAAAGGAGTCATGCATAAATGATATTTGAAGTGTGTTTGAGATATAATGAATCACTGGTATTATAAAAAAGAATTCATGGTTTGGTAAGTCAAGATTTTTCTTATAGTTCCAAGAAGTTTGAGAAAATTATGTCGACACAGCGAGGGGTTGAGTTAACGATGTCGAGATAAGAGGCAAATTTAATAGGGATATTATTGACTGGACCGCTATATAGACGTAATCACGTCTATATAGCGGGTGATGGAGTGGGACAAGATAGTGAGATGTCAAAATAGCGGGGTTTAACTGTATTTAAATACTTACTAAAAAGAATATTGACGTAAATTTTTCACGGATATGATGCAAAAGAGTAAAAAAGCATTTGAAATTTATTACGGGCTTGAGGAAACTTCATGGAGTATCATAACTTGTTGGATTTTTGTGATACCTGCCAAAATTTTGAGAGATATTTGGCGTAATTTACATGAAAAATATTTTTAGGAATACGCTAATCAAAAATACTAACCATTCTATGCTCTTAGTACACTCGGTACATATGTCTATTTCTAACGAGCAATATTTTCATTTTACGCACGTAGAAATCTACCGGTGAAAAAAATCTCAATTTTTTTAAAAAAAGTGCATATGGTGAGTAGCGTCTTTTTTTCAAGAAAAATCATAATGGCGACACCTTGGTTACTATTTTGGTATATTTTGGGATGGACAACGGCAGACTTTTAGCTTTTGAGGATATTCTCAATATCAATCAAAAATTTACAAACTTATCCCATAAATTTTATTCTTTCAGATCATCGTTTTAGATATTGTGAGCATATGTTCAAAAAATTGAGATAAACTGTTAAGCGGTTTTAAACTACAAGCTGACCAACATTCACAATAGTCAAAAGATGGGCGAAAATACTAAAAAGCACAAATAATTCTGGTGAAAATTATCAAATATCTAGTTAAGTCGATGTTTATTCTAGATTGTCCAAAAATATGTAACTTTATGATTTTCAAAAAACACTTTTTCTAAAATAACTTTCTCAAAATTTAACATTCGGACTAGTTCGGACTAGAAACTTTCAGATCATGTGATTATGCTTCAAAAATAAGTCAACAGAATCTCAGTGACACTTACGGAAGCAATATTCAAAATTGATTGTTTTTGTGTATTTGATCTTAAAAATCCTCTAGTACTCATTTTGGTTGACTTTGTGAGTTAATCAAAATCTGAAATAACTAAATTTCCGAAATTCAAATTTTCCTTTTATAAGTGGAATATTACTCCCGTAAATGCTCTTAGATATAAATTATCTGTTAAATTTATGTTTGGGTGTTTAACATTTCACTTCACTTTAAAACAAGTAGACTTGATCCTCAAATCACTCACTGATGTGTTGCTACTCGTATTATATAAAGAAACAAAATCACGCATTTTTTGTAGAATATTTTATTCATCAAACGCTCCCAAAATCAATGTAACATTTTTCTTACAACAATACAATGCATTCCAAGGATAACACATAACGGTTGGCGAACAGAAATAATAAATAGCAGTCATTATGTTTGATTTACAGAAAGGCTTATTTTTACTTTTTTACTTATTTTATATGATTTCCTACGATGCCCCTAAATATTTTTTTTCGCAATTAGCTGAAAGACTTTGCTACTCTGGTAGCAGTTTTCAAAGCAGTAAATATTATAGATCTTGATTAGTGGACGTTGGAATGTTTCTTCGTTTTTACAGTTGGAATAATTCCTCCTCGGAAGCTCCTAATTTAATGATGTAATATAATGAGTTAGAACAACATTAAAAGCTCGGGGAAAAAACGTGGAATGTTTCATCCTTCATGTACAGCTTTCCGAAATTTTCTCTGCTGTTGGATTTTAAATTATTCCTACAGAGCTCTTAAGATATGGCGTGTGTAAAATTACATTTTGGGACAGTATAAAATAAGCACTGACTTTTAACTTGAAGGACGTTTGCGTAACATTTAAACTTCTGCAACATCTTTCCCATTAATATGAACACCTGACTCAATGTTTAAACATTTTGTGATTTTTAATACCGCTTTTTGGCCATATTTGAAATGTGCAATGGCATCATATACACCTTGACATAAAATATCAATTCCTAAATGGGTGGATTTCGGTACTCGATTTCAAATTATGCTGTTAAAAGATTCATTTGCGTTTTGTGTCTAACTGTGAAGATATTTATTTAAAATATCTTTTTTACAAAACATTATAAATAAGTAACATAGCCTTTCTGATATTTAATATGGTAGTTCCCCTTTTGAATTATAAAACTTGATTTTATTTATTTTGTCCAGTTGAAGTTGTCACCAGCTATCTTCTGAAATCGAACAGCTTTCATGGTAACCAGCAGCATGATACATTAACGCAAGACAGGCATTTGTTATCGCATTATCGTTTTGACGAAGAGAAATACCAAAGTAGTTTTAAATTTTTGAATCTGTCCATAGAAGCCTACCTCCCAGCCCTTTTGTATTTTTCTTTAGTTTCTGCAACCACGAGCCAACTTGTTTTTGATAATAGCTGAAGCACTCAAATTTTCTGACACTCTTTGAAGGCTTATACCTTTTACAGCTGAAAAAGATTTACTATCAACATGACCATAAAAGAAAATGTAAAAAAAAACCATGTTTCTTTTTAGACATGCTAAATATTTTTAACGCTCCTTCACTTCCCATAGCAGGCGATGAACTAATGTAGTTCAAGTTACATTTATAAGCTAACTTCCAGGTACGACATGACTTAGATAAATTTGCAACATAAAGAACTTTAAGAAAATCAATTAAACTAGCAGTTATAATGCCAAGGGTAGAAGAAAGACCTTTTATTTTCCACGTACCTTCAACCAAAACACCTACATTGGCTTCTTCGTTTTTACCCCGAAGCATTAAGGCGCATTCATACATACTTTTTTTTGCTTTAATTTTTGTTGCAGTTCTGATTTAGTTTGACATGTTTATATAATTAAATTGTGTCATTGGTGGGAGCGTGTTCAAATAGCCACTATGTTTTTTAATTGGCATATAACCAATCCTACTAAAAGCATATACAACCCTAGCATTAATCTTCATTGTCTTTGTTCCCCTGTTTCCGGAATTTTTACTGGAAGTAACTTCTGAAGAAGTGCAAAATAAATTTGTAAATGGACATTGACAACAATTTGAAGGTACCTCGCATCCTCTTTGTTTTTCATCAATGTCGGTTAATGTGATTCGGTATGATAGCAGCTAGGGCATGCTAGCAACGATATAGTAAACTAGTAATGTAAACCCTGATATAGATTACTTGTATTTTTTCTGGCATCTTTGCTTTTTGCTCCATCCATAATATTTTATGATTAATTCAATTTTTTTATTCAGAATTGTTGCTCTCGATGTTAAACTATTTTATTAAAGTTTGTACAGTTTCTCGGTACTGGTTAATAGTTTGTTATTAATAAAAACTATTTTACAGACCAGACGGTTCCGTAGTTTATTATAAAACCAGGACTTTTAAGACTTTGTCGGGAATTATAAGAATATTTACGTAAATTTTGCGAGAGAAAACTATTTAGAAAAAAGATTGTTTCAATTTTTTTTTCGCGATACAGACAAACATACCTATGAAATTTGAGGTTCACAAAAATAAATGTGATTGTGAAGTAATAACGTTGTTGTTTTTTTCCTTTTTTTAAACGCTGTAAAATTTGATAAAAGTAAAAAAACTAAATTGTTAAGATAAAGGTTGTATTTGGCTTCAAAGCCATGTATATACAATTATGATTTAAATTCTCTTTTCGACGAAAATTTAACCAAATTCGCGATTTTAGCAGCAGCATCTGAAAAAAACACTTGATTTTTTTGTCTTTCATAGGTAAAAATTCAACGAAAGACAATTCATATCCGTTTTTCCCTTAATTGCCGGAATTTCTCTTGTTTTACCAGACTTTTCTCCAGCGTAATACTGCCACAGTCATAGCATTGACCTCTAAAATACTCTAAAGAAATCTATGTATTGTAATAAAATCTACTTTATGGCTGAAACGATGGTATCTTTCTTGATGTTTTTGTCTAAAAGATCTTCTCGTTCACTGAAATATTTATTAATCCATGTCAGAAAGAGCATTAAAGGTTCTTTATTCGATATATCGGTGTATTCATCGAAAGTTATTACGAAAAAAAAAATTTAACTTCAATTTCATCTGTTATAATGCATATTGTTTGATATGAAATGATGTTAAATATTTCGTCTTGAATACCATGTGACGTGTGACATGTGACATGTGACATGTGACAAGTTCTTTCAAACTATTGTTTAGGTGTTTTTTTAAATGACATTTTTTCTTCTTGACTTTGAAATCAACTTGAATTTTACTCACTTTGATTTCCCTTACCCCATAACGGCAAAAAAAATAAAATGATTTTTATAATTTATCTTTCTGAATTTCATTTTTCACTTCTTGAGAGTTACCACATTGAAAGACGACAGAAACTTAGAAGATTAAAGGAATAGGAAGATATTTATATTTTTTATAACCTTTGAAAATTGTTTTTTTCAATTACGAAATCCAGTAATTAAGAAGAATGCAATTTCTTTGTTTTTCTCCATTTCCAACTTTAGTAAATAATCTTTGCAAATATAAAACAAATATGAACAACATGTGAAATACAGTCCTTAAAATTTCATTAAAATCCAATCAATTGTATTCTATAACTACCAGGTTTGGCAGGACCGATTTTGTTTTGCAAAACAGGTTTTCGGAAAAAAAAACGAACAAATAGCTTGATTTGGTTTTTTTATAAAACAGCATTTGCATCTGTAAAAAATTAAGATTTATGATTACTTTGATGTTTCAACTGGTAATTATTTCAGTTGAATTAATGTTAACTAGGTGATTTAAAGTTTTTTTTTATTTCCATATTTACATATTCTTAATATACATCAACCAACTAAAGTTTTTTTTCAACTGCTATTTTTTTTCTATTTAAATTAAACACATTTTGGAATGTTTATGACTTTTAACCTTTCCTAACGACAACGGTTTTATATAGAACGTTGCCCATGTGCACACGCTTTTTTAATAAGTGTTTTTTAATAATTATGTATTGTTTTTTTTTCAATGAAATCAGTTTCAAACAGCAACGATAGAATAAGATTAGACCACGCTTTTCTTAAAGGTATGTTTACACTATAATCAACTATCAAAAAAACATCATTTTCTTTAACATAGGCTTAGTTATACGTCCATTATATGTAGAACTTATTGTAGTTTCCGAATATCATATTGGACTTTAAGTCAAATGATAATAGAAATATTTTGGTTTTCCACACCAGGAAGAAAAAAAAAGCATAAAAATATTTGTAAAAAACTGATGCTTATGTAAAAAACCTTGCTCCTCCTAAAACTCTTAAAAACTGAAAAACTAATGGCGTTATTTCCGGCTGGGTCAAGGTTGAAATATCCCGAAAAGTTCAGTCTTCTATTTCTCAAAAAATAATGTATGTATATATATAAAAACTTATGTGACTCTTCAGCCACATAAGTTTTTGAAAAAATCAAATTTGCTGTAATAACTCTTCAGTCAAAAAGTTTTCCAGCATTTGTGCTGTTTCCGAAAAAGTTTCTCTACCTAAAATCCTGGCCATAATATGATAGACTTTTTCTAAGTTTTAGCCTAAATCCAAATTTTATGCAAAAGCGTTTTGACAGACCAAAAACACTAAATTTGTTTGCACTATCCTGGTCATTAACAGACACTGAGAAATTGATTTTCTCGACCTTCGTAAAGATTTTGATATGCAAGAATTTCACGCTTCAAAATAATTTATATTACCCAGGCAGTTTATGTCACAATTTAAATGGACATTAAAAATCAAGATATAAAATAAAATGATTACATTCACTGGAAGTATCAACGTTTCTTTGTTAAATCAACTAGGTAAAAGCAGTCTAACAAAAACGAAAAAAATACTGTTGGACAAAGTCTGCGTTGGAAAATGTCCAAAGTTTAAACATTGTTCTTAGCCTAGAAGTCATTTGTATCCATAAACTTAAGCAAGTAAGGCGTTGCCTGAAATATTTAAAAAAATTTTATTATCGCTTAGTAATCGTGATTAAGTCAAATTTATTTTACTTTTTTTGTTCTGTTCCATATTTTTTTGGTAGAAAATAAGACATAAATATGTTAAATAAAAATTTATACAGTGCTGTATACTTTCACTGGATTTATAATTGTAGACTTTACATAAAAAAAGCATATCACATGATAAATTAAGTTTTGGCAACACAGCAATGCAACATCCATATTTAACTTGATTTGCTTGTATATAAATTCAATTAATGATTTAAACACAATACAGATTGGACAAAAGTTAAGTTAAGTAGTATGTACATTGAAAGTAACACGAAAATTTTATCGTTGCTATATGTGAATAATTTTGTTTTGTTTACCAAAAAGATAAAAAATGTAAAATTTAGTTTGCCTTTCTCTGTGGGAAACACAGCCTGGTATCATAACAGGGTAAAACCAGCCTTATAGAATTATAATTGTATATGATAAAATAAATCTTCAAAATGTACAAGAAATGAAAATCATCGGAACTAATAATTTTAAACACCATACCAATTTTGCAGAATCAAAACAAAACTTTAAAACAAAAAATTGAAAA
>JAUZNK010098021.1:0-12062 GCA_035046665.1 Euphysa ruthae
AGACCCGCCACGTGGGCACATCTGGAAATATTGTCTCGGCAATTTGTTGGTTCCCCACGTTAAATATAACATTCTCTTCTCTCTCTCTCTCTCTCTCTCACAAAATAAGCTTACTTGAAAGCTTACTTATTTTCATCAGCAAAACATTATTTTATCAATAAAATAATGCAAATAAAATACTTTTCAGGAATTTTAACAAAAAAAAAATCTGTCTTTCAATGTCGAACACCACAAAAAGCATAACTTTCTTATAAAAAAACTTGCAGTGTAATCAAGGGTTACTTATTTTGGGAATGATAGGTCTTGTAAATGTGTAATTCTTAAGTTTAAGAAATAATTTTAGTGCTTAAATATATATTTCGATAACTAGAAAGTGATTAAAATTTTTAATACTTCTCAAGCTCTCTAATACAAGCTAAATAGCTTGTATTAGATACATAATTACATAATGCACAATATTGTGTATTATGTAATATTAAGACAATATTCCAGTCAAAAAGTTAGCAGTGATCAGCCTTCTGGATTAATAAGTAAATTAGGTTGACAACTTCCAAACTCATCAGTAATAAACTATAAAAAAAATATACGCTGAGTAGGCGTAGGCAATACATGATTTCAACCCATGATCTTGTGGTTGAGAGTCAGATGCTCTACATACTAACCTTTCCAGATATTAGATACATTAAGAGAAATATTTTTTACCCTTTAAGCAAAGGAAGAAAGAAAAATATTAAATTATATAAAAATAAATAAATAGAGCATAAACTTTTTTATTTAAACTAATTTCATATTTTGTGAAATCATGATGACCCAATAACACCAAAGCCTCAGTTTTGTTCACAGAAGATGGAATTTCATGAGAAAATCCTACTTTCAGTCCAAAGAGTTATATGACAGATTTAGTGTCTTAATTGTTTACTAGCTGAATTAGTTTTAAAACAGTTATCAAGTGCATTTTATTCAAAAAAATATATTAAAACAAGGTCGGAAAAATCTTGAATTGTTTTACTAGGTTGGATATGAGGTCGGCACTGCCAAATATTGACCTTAATTTAGCGCGTTGAGTAACGAAGCCAATATAGTTAGAATTTAACAGAATTAAAACCTGATTTTCCTTCATTATCATTTTAATTATTATTCAGAGTTCAACCCCAGTTTTCATGCTTGCGTTGGTCAGACAAACTATTTTCAAGCCGTTCTATTTTTATCTTAGTGTGCAATATTCCAGCAATAAAATTTTCTGAAACTTTATGATTGCCGGTTACCTTTAAAAGGTTATGACATAGGTTAATGTGGTCCTGTTTATAGAAAATAAAAAATTTTTGTTATACTGTAAACAAAATTATTACCAGATAACTTCAGAAAAAAATTTAAATAAAATGATATTAGACTTAAATTTGACAATATCGTTTGAAAGCATGCAACAATTTGGGGTACGATTTACTTTATAATATGATTAAAAATAATAACAACAGGTAAGCTTTATTAAAAAGTTTTAGCTTTAAAAACATTTATTCTTAAAATAGAAAAAATCTCGACATTCGATTAAAAAAATTTTTGCACCACAGAAAGTCAAATCTATATATTTTAATACTTTTAGAAAAAAATTTTTTAAAACTTGTAAAAGCAAAAAACCATAGACAACCAGTCGAAAAATACGTGAAAAGCGGTCATCGGAAAAAAAGAAGCTGCTGACTGTTTTTCTAACTTCATAGGATTCAATTTTTAGTTTTTTCGACCTGTTTCTCATTTTCCATATAGTCTCAAGTGGTTTTCTAGTTTTCTGTGGTTTCATGTTTTAGTAACTACATTTTATAAAAATATTAATCAGTTTCAAATTAGAACTAAAGAAGGAAGATTACCTACAAAAAATAAGGCATCCCTAGTGTTCACAATTCAAGGTTTTCCTTAAAATTAGAATGACTAAAATTACTATGCAATCCATACCTTGTCTTTAAGAGGTGAGAGAAATGCTTGCTTGTGTTTTGTCAAAGTCTCATCAAATTCAGCGTAAATATCTGATTGCTTGTGAACAACAGCTAGTTCTACTGTATGTAAAATTTCTTTTGAGGATAACCACATAGCTGAATTATTTCATCTATTTAAAATATTGACAACTGATTGCTAGTATATCTTAACAAAAAATAACAAGTTAAAAAATTTATATGACTAGTGATAGCACTTGCAGTTAACTGTATAAATAAAGACTTAAATTAACGATAACAATCCAAAACAATAAAAGGTAATGGCACCATAAAACAACTTTACAACTACCACTACTGTAAATCACATAAATATCATTATGGTATATAAATAATAAAAACAAATAATAATCACTTAACTATGATAATACATGCAGTTCATGGAAATTATATGAAAATTACTGGAAGAAGAAATTACATACCACATTTATTAGTGTCAACATTAGTTTACGTTTTACTACAAAAAGAGTGCTCAAAGATGAATGAATATAATTAGACTATAATTTTGTAGAAAACAATTTTTTTACTATGCTTCAGCTGAATCAATCTCTATGTACCATAATAAAAATATTGTTGTGACAGACAATTCTTGTGCCTATCCTTGCCAACATTTGTTTCTTATCTTAACGTTTATCCTTGTTGTTATTTTTGGTGTCTATTAGCTTGTCTTGTAATTCCCGTAGCACATGTATATTTTTTTGTGGCAGAATAAATACTTACTTACTTACTTACTTACTTACTTAATATTCAAGCCATACAATAATAATGATCAATTTAGCATAATTTATTTCAAGCACATATTTATGTTGTATTAAAATTATAATTAGGTCTAAGTCTGAGAAAAAGCGTGAGTTCAAAAAAATAATACATTTAAAATGTATCGTTAAAATGAACATATTAAAATAATTAAAATTCAAAAATTCAAAAAACAAATAATAAACATAAACCCCAGCAAAACAGGAAAATCTTTTAAGAGTCTAGAGGTTGATAATGAAATAGTCAATAAACTTCAAGATATTGCCAATCACTTTAATAAATTTTTCTCTAACATAACAGATAGACTTTCATCTGAAACCCTCATACTAACAAGGTATTTTCTGACTTTATCTAACCCAAAAAATAACAATTTATTTCTTAACCCAGTGACAGAGACAGAAGATGTTTCTTTTATTAATCGTGAGATGAGATCTAGAAAAAGCACAGGTACTAACAGTTACTCTAAAACAATTTTAAAACAAGTTAGTGGTATAGTTTGTCTACCACTCAGTATTATAAATGATTCTTTTTGAACTGGTGTTTTCCCAGATATTTTAAAGATTGCTCAAGTGGTTCCTATTTATAAAAAAGGCTCTAAACTGCATTGTACAAACTATGGACCAATTTCTCTTCTATCAAATTTGAGCAAGATGTTTGAAAGACTTATGCATAAAAGGCTTTACAGGTTTTTGGAAAAATTTAATTGCATTTATGATTTTCAGTTTTTCTTCAGATTTAAACATTCCACTAATCTAACACTAATTGACATACCTAAAAGTATTAGACAGGAAATGGAAGAGGACCAATTTGCCTGTGGTATTTTTTATTTATTTTTTTATTTTCCAGAAAGCTTTTGACACCGTAAACAAGCAAGTTAATCATGATCTAACTAACTTAAATTTAAATGAGTCAACCTTAAAACTTAGTAGGGTCAATGGAATGCTGGGTAAAATATGTCATTTTGTTTCCTATGAGACTGTGTAACATCTACAGATCAATTTTCGAATCACATCTACGATATTCATGACAAATATGGGAACAGAGCAATAACATAATAGCTCATAGGATATCAATATTAAAGAACAAGGCTATGAGAATCATTTGCTTTCTGAGACCTCATATTAATACACATTATATATCTTTTTTATAGTTCTAATTTACTAAAATTCAAAGATGTGATATATTTACAGAATTGTCTATTTTCCTGAGATCTCATGCCCTCAACCGTGCCTCCTGCCCTTAACAACTTTATTAAACGCAATGAAGATATCCATGAACACAATCTTAGATCTGTATCAATCATTAATCTACACCTGAACCTAAACAAAACTACTTTATATAGATTGAGATCTATAAAAAATAATATATCTGATACATGGAATGATCTGCCTACTAACATTAAACGGAACGACAATAATCTTTTACTAATCTTTTACTTGGGTTATGAAAGCTCCTCTTTTTAATGACCATATTTTATTGAAATTTATGTTATGTATAGCTACATATTAACTTCTTTTTTATGTTTTCATGACTAAAATAGATTCTAATTCCACAATTACTTTCCCTACTGGATTGAGATATCATTTTATTATCTTTTAATAACTGTTAAAAATCTTGATCATGGTTATTTGTGTCTCACTTGTCTGTATATAAAAATTTTATTTTTTATATATTTTCTTGTGCCATGTAGTGTTGTTTTGTTTTTGCTGGTTGTGCTGTTTTCTTGTTTTTATCTTGGGGTCTTATAGCTCTTATAAAAAATTATTATTGTATTCTTATACTTTTGTTGTAGGGATTTTTTCCATCTTATTTCACTTCTTCCTGCTTTAATTCCATAAGCAAAGATCTTGACAGATCTGTTATTCTCAGATTTAAATAAAACACACTCATTACACAATTTCAGGAAATCTACCAGGCCATTACTTTGCCTTAGTATAAATATTATTTGTAATGCGCCTCTCACACACATTGTAAGATATAAGACCTACTCTAATATCATTCATTTTAGTCTAGGTATTTAAACCTACTTATATTATAATTATATTTAGATGTATTTCATTGATACATATATAATTTAATATATTATTTAATATAAATATTAAAAGTTGATCATATTTAGCTTTTTGTTCACAAGATGGTAGCCAAACACGAGTGACACTAAAAATGAAGTTCCGAACTCCAAAAAATCAAAATGACCCACTAATATAAAAATATCTATGTAATCAAACCTCAATATACCATCCCTTAAGAAAGATCTCATCTATATCCTTTAACTGATAACAATATTTACAAAACAATGAGCTGAAGCAACAAAACAAGCCAATCCAATACTTTTCCTGAAGAACTCTATCAAACAATTACTCCTTGACTACATTGAACAAACCAACAACAGATATGACACTCCTCCTAAACCTCAACTGTTCATAACAACCATAACACCATTCTAGAATCCCTTGTCTACACTGACAAAACAGCCACCAAAGCCCTTGAAATATCTAATAGAAACCAAAATGAAAATTTAAAGAAACAACACCATACTACAATTTCTTCACAAGGTAAAGAAATTATCCAACTCAAAACACAACTTGAAGATCAAATAAACCGAAATATGCGCAATACCATAGTCTTCAAAAACATCCCACGACTGAGCAATCATATCAGGACTGCAAAGAAATACAGTCAGTCACAATAAAAAATCAACCATTAAAGACACCAACATCTCCTCTATGGTAGAAAGAGTGTATCATGGCCACACAACACCAAATCTAACCGTTCTCCTAACATTTATGCAAAATCCTGCTTCTGGGATCTATCTGAAAATATTAAACAATCCATCATCAACTCCAACAAATCCAACTTAAACTATTTATTAACTTCTCCCAAATGTATTCTGCCAATGTCACTGCCCGAAAAAAAAGGAAGCCCTTAAAGAACAGAAAAACCTTATTGCAACCAACAAACACTTGAGTTTCATCATAACTTACCATGCAAAAATATTTTCAAAACCTAAAAACTCCTGTTAAGTACTCCCCACAAACTGTACAAAGAATTTTAGTGAGATCTTTTTTATTTTATATTCATATTTTTACTATATAGTTGTTTGAGTCCATGTTTAAACTAAACCTCAAAAAAGGCAATATCTAATCCCTGTTCTTGATAAAATAAAAACTATTGATGTATCTGTCTTTATATCCAAATTAAGTCTCGCTATTATGTCCGGACTTCTTTTTGTAAGTAGTATAACAAGCCCTGTCTTAGAAGCTACTTTTTGACTGACCGCTTCATTTTTTTTTTATTGTACAAAAATCTTCATATCTGCTGACCTTTAGTTATTTTTAAATATTCTTTGTCTTATATTTTTGTCTTATGGTAATTCGCTTCCCATGTGGTATCTGTTTAAAACCTGTGTTGTTATCAATCATAAGTCTATTATATAAGTGTGATATTTGTGACAAATGGATACATGTTAAATGCAATAACATTCATAGTTCAACATATAACCTTCTAATTGATATCAGAAATAAGTCATAATTAATAAGACATGCTTTTGTATTGTGTTAATGACAATATTCCTTACTAATCTCTGTATATCTCCTCTAACCATAAACTTTATGATAAAGAGGTGTAAATAATCCAAATCCAAAGTTAATATTGATATTCCTATTCAACTAAAAGAGGTTTTTTAAAATATAAATCATATTGCTAACACCGATTTTAACTGTAAATTTTTGAAACTATTAAGCTGAAATAAATAAATTTAAATGAATTATTTTTTTCATCTCAACATTTTCTCGTTGCCACACTACATGGATGACTTAAAGAACCTCCTAAATTTAGTTGAAACTAAACCTAGTATTATTGCTATTACTGAATCACAGGTCTCTTCAACTTGCCTATAAAAAATGACATCTCTCTTGATGGATTATTGATTGAATACACTCCTTTATCCACAAAAGGCGGAACTATGTATGAAAGTATGGAAAAGATTTAAAAATTTATAAAAACAAAGAACTTGAATCTATATTTGTTGAATTAGTTCATCCAACTAAAAAGAATAATACAGGAAACCCAAACACACGAGCTGCCTCTGTGGGACTCTCACCCACTAAAAACTCTGTGAGAACTGCAACCATTGCAATAATTTATAGACACGATTTCATGTTTATAACAATTTTGTAAGTTCAGTACAATGATACACCTTAAGACATCACCTACCTCATCAAAACATTTAAAATCTAAATTATCTTATTCCTATAAATATTCATATGGATTTTATGACTGTCTATAGTTAAGGCCGTTCTCCATTCAGAATTTTTTTCCTCGAGAGCGGAAAAATCTGCGCGGATTGTTAATCTCTATTTTCTACTCTGATTTAAAAAAATGGTGATAGAAAAATAAACAAGAATGGAAGCTTTTAATAGACGAACATATCTAAAAGTAAATTTATATTGATTATTTTACGTAGGCTTATTTTGGCGAAACAAAAAGAAAAAATATATCACCGTATGTGGGTTAGGAGGATAGTCGAAGAACGCTCTAAAAGAGGACTTTTCAATATGTTAATGAAAGATTTAAAACTACACAACAGTGAATGATTTTATTGAAGTTTTCGTATGAGTACACAAACGCTTTGATCCTTATTATCATGTGGGTAGCACCTTTTATTTCTAAATTTCTATATCTAAATACGCCCAGTTGCATCAGTTGAAGAAAGACTGCGTATAACATTAAGATATCTGGTTACTGGTTATGCACAAGTAACAATCCCCATTAGTTTCCGTGTTAGCTCAACTACTGTAGGAAGAATTATTTTAAAAAACTTGTGAAGCTATTTGGAATGCCATCCATGAAAAAGGATATTTGTCTGCTCCGTCTACCGAAAAAGAATCGGAAAGCATATCTTTAGTTCTACAAAAACCAATGGAACTTTCCTAACTGCCTTGGAGCTATACATGGAAAACTTTTAAACATTCAAGCACCTGCTAGAAGTGTCTTAATGTACTTCAATTAATAAAAAACGTTCAGTGTTTTACTTTTAGCAATATGCAATACTTAATACGAATTTATCCTAGTCGACATTGGGGGCAGGAATGTGTGGTGGATGTGGGTGTTCATCTTCCGTGTACGCTAAATCAAAATTGGTGACGGTGCTTTGAGCACACAACTTGTGCTCAAAACGTTTCTTAAAAATACTTGCAGATAGCTAAGGATCAGAACGTGTCGCTTTTCCTCGTCTATATTTGCACTCTCTGAAGTTATCTCGTAAGCATTTCCAGAGTTTTTTGAGAAATTCAACTAAAATCATGACAAAGTATTATAAATATACGAGTTAAAAATGCAATTAATAACAGCCTATATATTTATAAAGATTCCTTGAGTTTTGTATATTGTTATAGAGCTGATAGTAAATGAAAATTCTTGAATAAAAACCTCCTTCATTGAATGTTAAATATTCCTGAATAAATTAATCCCTTACGAGATTTAACTTGGAGCTTGCTATTTTATAAAAGCCAGGAAAAGTTTCATTTTTGTGAAAGCAAAACGGACCTCATTTGGTAACAACGCGAAAAATTCTCTATAGTAAAGAAGCTTCTATTTTATGACTCAGCAGATTTTTGAGCCCAAATTAGGGCCAAAAATCGTGCCGATTATTGTGCCTAAATTAGTGCCTATTTTTTTCATAATTTTTCTCGACTTCCTATTTCTTCATTAATAATATTTGAACAGTAGAGAATATTTAAATCAAGACAATCCTTACGAAATCAAAACCAAATCAAAATTAACTTTAATATTGTCCACAGAGAATTTAAACGTTAAAAAATGAATCTTTAATATTCCATTCGAATGATCTTAAACATCCAAATTATTTAGTTTCCTATCTTTAAACAAAGGCGTGAACAGTAAAAGTTAAATTTAAGTTCATTTTAAATTGTAATATATTTTTATTTAAAAACGATATTTTATTTCACTATGTATGCGATATAACATAAAATCTTTTTTCAAAGAGAATGCATTTAGTTTTATCTTCACCAAAATGAATACTATGTTTTTTTTTCATAAACCATTCACAAAGACTTGAAAAGTTCTTTCGAAAAAGTTAATTCGATGTGTTTAACATCCTTGTGTTGAAAAATAAGGCAAGAGTCATCTGCATAGAGAAGTAATTGACAGTTTATTGATTGTAACGTGTCATTTATATAAAGAAGAAACAAGAGTGGACCAAAAATAGAACCTGTGGAACAACACATGTAACACGTTTTTCGTCAGATTGTGTTTTGCCAATTTTTATTTTAAAGAGAGATAAGACTTGAACAAAGTAATCACATTTTGAGAAAAACTTTTTTATATAATGGAATTATTTTTGCTATTTTGCATTAAAAACAAACCAATGTTTTAACACGTGATACAATTGTTTTTAAGTAATGGCTTTTAATTCTATATAAAACAATATATTCTGTATAAAGAAATCCGCCAATCCGCCTTCCGCCATGAAGTTCAACAATGTTCAATAATTGATGAACTTTTTTCCGCCAGTTTTGATCAAAATTTTCCGCTAACATT
Organism: Euphysa ruthae; assembly: GCA_035046665.1. Lineage (NCBI taxonomy): Eukaryota > Metazoa > Cnidaria > Hydrozoa > Anthoathecata > Corymorphidae > Euphysa > Euphysa ruthae. The sequence goes on from JAUZNK010098021.1 coordinate 9,300, forward strand.
AATCTTGTACTATTTGCGCATGCTCATGCCTCATTTCCGCACGGAGCCAGCATACACATTAAGATTTTAAAATTGGAAAAAAAAGTACCATAGTGTTTTAAATATCTCCAAAGCAGTAAATGCCACACAATAACATCAACCATGGAAGTTATCATTCCATCTTGTGGAGATTTACCTGTGGTAAATCAACAGTTGGCAAAATCAAGAGCAGAAGAGCGGAAACATTTTAAAGTTGTAATTGAATTAATTCAATATCTCGTACGCCAGGGAATGTCTATCAAAGGACCCCATCATATCAATGGCAACCTGACATAGCTTCTGATCTTACGAGGTAAAGACACCCCAGCAGTTTTGGAAAAGATTTCTTCAGCTTCTAACAAAAAAAAATACACACACCAAGACTTCCAAAACGAATTAACAACATTGATGGTCAATGAGGTAATTAGAAGCAAGTTGTCTTTGATAAAATTTTTCAGCATAAGCTGCGATAAATATACTTATGTGTCAAATAAAGAACAATTATTATTCTGCATACGATTGATCAAAGAAAATCTTTGTCCAGTAGAAAACTTCTTGGCTACTAAGAGCTTCCAAACAGCATAAGCGATATCATTATGAGAGTTATCAAAAAATTTTGGGTACGTTTTGAGCTACCGATCCAAAACCTAAGAACCAAAATTTTCTCAGTAAATCGTTTTTTGATTTTTTTTTTCTTTTCATTTCGGGTTTGACAACAAATCTATTTGTGTGTGTAGCATCTACCTCTAATATGTACTGAAACTTAAGTATTAAACTGTATGCTGCAGAAATCCAGCAAATCAACTTCTTCGTCTTGAGCAATAGTGTATATTCACAGTTCAGGTATTTCAGAACTACAAACAACTGTTGGAAGTCTGGGATCGAAAGCACCTTTAAGCAGAAGCAATATGTGCAATTGAAAGTCAAAAAACAGCAAAATTTTTTCTTGAAACACTGGAAAGAAAATCGATCTCAGTAAACAGTGATGAGTTTTTTTATACGGTTCAATCAAAAGCGGAAAATTTCGATTTCTTTGAACACCATTTTTACCCAGAAAAATTGAACTGCAGGACGCAAGGATTGGCATTAAATTCTGTGACGTACCATCCATCCGATGCATGTTTTTCGACTAATCTACTTTGAATTCATTGATTCGATTATTTTTTTTATCAAAGAGAGATTCAACCAGCCCTTTTTCTAAGCTTACATGAAGATAGAATCCTTCTTTCTGAAGGTAATCAATTGGAGTTGCACAAAGGAGGAGCATGATTTTTTGCTTGAAAACTATCACGGTGATAATGAAGCTGATTATTTAGAAGCAGAAAAAGAAGTTTGAAAAAGAGTTATTCGTGATTTTGGTTTTAAAACTTGTTTTAAAAGAGATATCCACAAAACAAAGCACTCCCGAGCAGTAAGAAATTGATGATGCAGACTTTTATAAAATTTTATGTACTAATCTTAGTTAACCCTGCTACATCATGCACAGCTGAAAAGTCTTTTTTTACTGAACGACGTTTGAAAATACAATACCAACAAAAGGTTTAAGGTTTAATTTTCTTGCAATTTTGAACACTTATAAAAGATTTAAGGACAACATGGACTTGTGTAAAACTGAAAACGACTTTATATCAAAGAAGATGAACGTTACAACCAATTTGGACGATTACCTGAGACTAATTTCATCTAGATTTTAGCACATTTTTTCATAATTATTAGGGGGTCATGTATAAAAGAGAAAGGAATATTTAGTTGTGAAAGAGAATTTTCTAGATATCATCAATTCATAAATTTCTATAATCTTAGCGGAGTTGGCACAGTGACGTTTGACTCCGGAGCGAAAGGTTACGAATTCGACTCCCACCTATGGCGGAAATTTATTTCCATGTTATCTATGAGTTTCTGAGCAAAACTCGTTGCGTAATGCAAAGCTGGCTCAAATTGGTCGGGTTGTTTGGTTGAGCGAATTTCGTAGACGCAAATTTGCGTTCTAAGTACTCCAAGACCCGCCACATGGGCCCATCTGGAAATATCGTTTTGGCAATTTGCTGGTTCCTCACGTTAAATATAACGTTCTCATTCTCATTCACTGTTCAGAGAGTTTATTTTATCCAATCTAGAGGAACAAAATCTCAAATAAAATCTAGCGCTTTTGACCCAACCTATTGTCCTCTTACGTCAATGTCTTCAGTAAATATATTGGCGGAGTTGGTCGCCTTACCAATCCAGTAATTGACAGGGTTTTCATGGTACTGCATAACGACAAGGGAGCATTGTCTAAATTCAAATTAAGCATCGTATATTCTGCCAAAAGACCGCTGATTCTTGATGAAAATATCAGAGAGATAATATTTGAGGAAATGCCACTTTCGACCGCAAAAAATACATTTCATAAATTTTCAGTAGTAAACTGTAATATATAACGCGAAAAGGGACATTTTAAGTAGCATAGATTTCGACTGAGTAAACTGCAGCCTATGTAAATACTGAAACCAAACTTCAAATATAAATTGATTCTGCAGAAGGAAAATAAAAAAGGGAAAAAAGCTATATACCATCAGAAAATTATATAGCTAACGCAGCACCGGATATAGATTTTGCTACTAAAGATACGCGATACCGAATAGCTATTTCTGCTGCTGAAAGGCTCTGTTTGACTTTGGCAATCACTAATCGTCTTTCGACAATCGTCTTTCGTCTTCCGACTTTCGTCTTTTGTCTTTCGTCTCGGATTGCCAAATCAACAAT